>JADPUM010002006.1:0-25000 GCA_016618105.1 Dendrobium huoshanense
CTATTGAGCTTTCCCGATCCCCCCCCCTCTACAGGGATGCTCCTAGGCTCCAGGTAGTACATGGAGAGCAGAATCTAAGGCTGGACATCATTTGAAAGAACAGTAGATGAGAATTTCTAAGAGCCTTCCCGGTGGGCCAGTTGGAACATAGAGTGAAACACAAAAACTAACATGGGCCAATTCCCCAAGGCTACATCGGGGAATTCAAGAAACACAAAATTTGCAATTGAATTTTGGCATTAGTGGGGAGTTTGTGTAGGGGTTACCGGTTTAGACTTCATTTGTAAAGTTGGGATGTACCTTAGGTAATAGTTATTAACCAGCACAGTATAGGGTATGTAGCAGTACATAGATACTACCTGGATATTGAGTGATAAGTATAGAATACAAAAGTCTTGACACCTACACAGATGCTATACTCCTAGTGAAATTGGCTTGGGCCAAGGGGAGGAAGAAATAAGAAATCTGGGGTTGGGTCTACCCGCTAATTATACTTGATCGGATCCGGGGGGCAATACTACAGGGCTACGGAAGCTACGTTCCTCGTCTACCAAGTTTGGAGTATGGATACCTAGGAAGAGAAGCTCTGCCTTCCACCTTTGAACAATGGAGGATTCCTTTGGGAGAAAATGGATAGAAGAATACAAGTAGAAGCAACAGGAAGAAGTCTAGAGATTCAAGGCAAAGTATAATAAGCAATTACAATAATAAGCAATACCATTTTCTAAATCAAAGCCAGATAAGAAATAGAAACTTTTTCTTCCTTCCACTGATTACTACTGGCAATTCCTCTACTTGAGGTTTATACCTTGACTTGAAATTTTACTTTCAACCCAATATCTAAAGAATCGGTTAGAAGATTAGTCAATTCGATGAGCCCAGCAAAGATATACTCCATAAGATATCATATGGATATATCTGTCCCCACATCCAAACATCGTTTGACACACAATTAGGAATACAATTAGGCATTCATCTATGAAAGCAGTCATTGCTGGGATGTAAAGAACCATAAACCCAAAGCGGACGCCAACCCTAGGAATATACAGTACATAAAGAGGTTTGTATAACAATTGAAATAGAATCAGATATACAACCACAGGTAAGGCCCCAGGGGGCTAAATTGGAAGTAGGGATGACTAAAGACAAATAAACCAAGAATCCCCTGGGGAGCAATTGACTCAGAGAGAGGCATACACTTTCTTAATGAAATTGTGAATTGTAATTACAAGCAGACCAACACCCCTCAGATATATAGGGGGGAATTCAACAGTACAATCTTTGGAATCAGAAGGTCAATCTATTTGTTAGTAATACAGGCAGATCCCCAGATAATCCATCCTTCCACATTCATAACCTATCCTAGACCAGTAAATAGTGCTGCATAGTATCCATTTGGCATTTCCAATGGAATACATCAACCACAAGGGGGGGAGGGTACCCTGTTCTCATACATAGAACATCAATTGTACAAAGTTCTTCACAATTACCAAATCAGTCCTGAGGGCCTATGCCCAGCTAAGTGGGTACCGAGGGGTAGTATTACAAATCATTGATAAACATAATTGATTACAACATAAATACAATTGCCCTCTAAGCCCCTAGGTGTTTGATCGATAGAACCAATTCGTGAAGGCAAAGAGGAACCCACCCAAGGCAGATGCAACCAAAAGCTTTCAATAGGATGAATTCAAAAGGACTCTTTCTTCGGGTTCCTGCTTCTTCGCTCGGTGACGAGGCAGTGATATCGTCGTATTCTTCCGGCTTGAACGCAAGCAACGGTTGGCTAGACTGCTCGATTGGCGGATTGGCTTAGCTTGTTGCGAACTGCTGTTCTTCATTTGCCTTAGTTGTGTGTGGGGTCAACGGAGACACTTGCACTTACTTTTAGTACGTACTCACCTTACTCATCAATCCGTACTTCACTAACTTACTGTAGTTGGAGACAGGTAATGTTACGGCGAAGCCTCACTGGGCTGGTAGTTATTAAGTCTTCTCAAACGGCGAGGACTCACGTAGTACGACAAGACTTTACGAAATGAGGATTAGACTGTGCTGCTTTGCTGATAAATTCAAACCACCACGCCAAAGAACGGGATCGTACTCACTAATGGATCGCCTGGAGTTCTTTCTCGCCAGGTGGAAAAGCGCGTACAGATTTCCTCCCGCATTATCAGTCCGAGCCTCATTAGCGTGCTCGTCTGCGAGCTATGCTGGTTCTGTAGATTAAAGGCGCGCAACAACGAGAGAGAGAGGCGGGCATGGCGACCGACCGTGTCACGGCTATTCATTATGTACTACAGTTCGGTGGAAGAGAACAATTTCAATCCGTGCTCTAACTCGACACAAAGAACATTTTTTCCATTGAAAAGCTCTTCCGGAAAGAGAGTCCCCTGGCTATGCTTACGAGTTGACTAGCGGTTTCCGAGTCAAGACTGCCATAAAAGAACCTTGATTGATTCCCATTGTACTCGCCTACTATACTGAAACTCCTGGATCCAAAAATGGAGCCAATCACTCTAACAAATCTATAAGAATATGCTCAAAGGTCTCTCTTTTGCTGATTGAAGAAGGTAGAAAACTTCCTTTCACTTGGTAAGCAAGTTGGGTCGATATTCTTAGCTGAGCATCCCCCTCATGTTTTTACTGAGGTGCACTCGATCTATTGAAAGAAATTCTCACTTCACTTCTACCTCGGACGGGATAAGGCGACGGAAGGGAATGATTTCACATTAGTAAGGCGGCAAAGAATAGGAGTAGCAGCCATTGGGCTTTAGCTTTAGCAGGGATAGATCGAAAAAGGGAGCAACTCGTAGAGGAATAGGCGTCATTGAAGGCTAACCTTCAGTGAATCAAAGACTCATCATCTTTGATTGGTCCTGATCGTCATAGATCCGGATCACACCACGTGGCGTTAATACCGGTTGAATTCTGAATTGGAGGGTAAAGATGTATCGCTTCGTGTATTCTCGGTAATGAGAGATACACGTTAGTGTGCAAATTTTGGGTGCTGCTTCTAATTTCTATGTAGACAGTTATTCTTTGTCTTTGTTAGTTGCTTGTGGAGGTGACTATCAAGGGCCTTATTTGGTCCCTATCCTGTCTCTCTCACTCACCATGATTCTCCTCATATTATATCAAGTCTTATCAACTTGTTATATACTTTAGGTCAGAGCTTGTCGATATATTGTTGAGTTTTATGGTTTGTGTAGGATTCTTTCCTTATGAAGTGGGTGTTCTATGAGACTTTCAATTTGTCTATAGTTTGGCACTGATATATATGTGTAATTTCTTTGTTGTTGAGGTTTAGTATGACTTTTTATGGTAGTTCAGGCAGATGCTAAGTGAATGTGAATGATAATTCACTATAGGTCTTTCTATCTATGGATCTATGGATGCACTTTAGCTAAGTGGGTCCTTGGTGATGTTGTGAGAAGATCTTGACCTTCATAGCTTGGAATTCTATCCAACGCTACGGATCGATTCTTCTTCTTATATCATTTCTCAATGGTCGTGAATTCTTGTCTGGCGACTGACATATTAGACGTCGCTTTTGTGGCGTGTGATTGTTATGTTTGTTAGGCAACCGTGAGGTTGTATTGCATCCTGGCTTCTGTTCTCGTTTGCTTACCATCTACTGGTGGTTTGCAGCGGAGAATCTTTCTCAGGGCGACGTTTGGTATATTCTAACAAGAAACTTTATGCTGTACCAGCCTAAGTATATAGAATTTTGATTGGGTTATGGCAGGTTACTGCACCTTTATGCTTATGGTTATTAGTAAGTTTGTCGAAGACAAACTGTGGCCAGAAGGCTTAAAGACTGCTCCTGGACTTTGTATCCATATATGAAGTTCAGTAATTTGTGATTCTTCAATTCTTTGAGTTGGATGACACAAGAGTGTAGCTATGTTTCTTGATATTAGTGTAGGGCGATCGTTCCATGGGTAACCATATAGGAACTTGTTGATGTTTCATAGTGGTATGTAGGTTCTGTAGGATGGCTGAGTAACCAGAAATGGTTTGCTTTGGTTATTTTATAGAATTTACGTGCTGTGCGATTGAAAGTTGCATAGTAGATGAGGTTTCATACCTTTATCTACCATTGTTGTGTCGTTTTCACAACAAGGTATCTAATAGGTACGAGCCATACATTTTATTACTTAGTCTGATTCTTGGGTTTTTGTCAACCCAAGGTTGGAGGCAGCGTAGTTGTTCTTCTAATAGGATTCTGTCAGTAATTTCTATTCTCTTAGATGAAGACAATTAAACTGTTCCATTGCCATCATTCATAAGACCAACGGCGTCTCTGAACTCGTAGAGGAATTCGATCTTTTGGTTTCTAGTCTAATAGAATAGGCTATTAGCCAGCTCGAGAATTCACTCTTTGTTGAGATGAGACAGTTGGGATGGAGCTTTCTCCCATAGCAAGAGAAGAGGAGCGAAGCATGCTCGACTGAAAGGGAAAGAGGTAACTGGAAGAGTTCATCTCCTTGCCGAGGAGGTAAGAAGTGCTTTCATCAAAGTCAATTAGCTTCCCTTAGCCATCCATTGACGGAATGCTTCAACAAAAAAAGGTCTTTTCCCTTATCAATAGCCTGACCAGCTTTAGCTAGTTGTTAAGTGGAGAAGAAAAAAAGTCACGGAAGACTTTTTCTAACAGTCTTGGCTTAAGGCGAGAAGGCTTCCCCTTATGAAGAAGAATATCCTGACTTTTTCGGGTAGCAGCCTAAAAGAAATAGAGAAAGGATTGTGCGAGCCAAAGCTATTGTCGGATCTATGCAGTAGGGGGCGATCTGGTTCCTGATAAAGAGAATAGTAGCAGGTGGGACAAGTCTTTTCATAATACGCTTCGCCCTTTCCTAGAAATGTTTTGATTCTCACTCAACTCTGCAAGCCATTTAGCTAAGCCTAAGCTTAGTTCAGGGTAAAGCAGGGAACTAGTTGAACGCAAACAATTGCACTTCCCATCAGCGTATTCAACAACTTACTTACTACTTGTAGCAGTGAAGTCACAGCTTGCATTCTAAGCATCCATCGCGGGTACTCTTACGATAGAACTGGCACCGCTTAGCTATTCACTTCCTTCAGCAAGTTAGAAAGCGTCGAACTTGGGTCTTGGATTCATTTACGGTCTGCTATTCCTCTAATTCAATATCCCCCTTTCCCTCTAATTGCTCGGGACTCGCCTGCGCTAAGCCTCAGGGAGCGAGAATGAGAAATAGCGCTCATCCGTAGCTTGGTTCCTTACTTGAGGAGTGAAAGGCTGACAGTAGTATACATAGGGCTATACCCCTCGGAAAGCATTCCTTTAGCAAGTAATCCCTTGCTTGTTCTTGTGCTTCCGTTCCCATTCTTTGAATTTGCATTTCCTACTCTGTCTTGTAGGTCTCGTAGGGCATTTCTATGTAGCAAGAAGCTCTCTTCAATCAACAAGAAGTACTATCGATAATAACGCCTTTCTTTTAGGCATAGAAGTCACACTGGAATGAGACCTTCCGGGTTAAGCGATTGAAGTATTGAAGTATGAGTAAAGCGTGATTGAATGATTTATGGAAGACACTTTTCCCCAGATGAAAGCCTCGTCTTGATTGAGAGAGAGAGGTCCCTATCCCGGAACTTCTCGAGATCTTGACCTCTCGCTCCCCTTTTCCAATTGGGCTTTGGAGAGTGAAACGAAGGTAGTTCACTTGCTTACTCGATAGGGTAAGGAAAAGACGACTCTCATTTTTGACCATCGCTGTTTCCTAGTTCAAGCCAGTTGTTTTCCAGTTGTGTTGTCTTTTCTCGTAAGAAATTCAATGTTGGATTGAATTGAGTCTTTCTTTGATCTTGATGGATAAGATAAGGCGCGACTGAAAGGAGCGGAGAGCTACGTATGTTTTTCGAAAGCCAAAGAAAAGAGCCGGTCGTCAGTCAGTCAAGCTAGACCTATATACTCTTTCATCTTCCAAACTCGAATCAGTAAGAAATTCCTTAGAGAACCTTTCAGGGATAATGCGGCCCGGCCTATTCTATTCAGTAAAGCTTAAAGCTCGCTCTGGTACAGAAGCGATCCTTTCCTGGTCACATATGTCAAATATGCTTTCCTCATATGTCACATATGCTTTCTAGGTAACATATCTTCACTTGCTTTCTAACAGAAGTTCTCCTCTCCTTCACAGTCGAGCCTGTCTCCTCTCGCTTTGCTCGAGCCTATCTCTATATCCTCTCGCTTTGCTCGAGTGGCCTAACGGCTCCTCTCCAAGTAGCAGATGCCGGTTCAACAACTACGGCTTGTGCGAGTACTGGCTCCTCTCCCTCATCGATATCCGATAGCGCGATCGGTACTATAAATGAGCTAGTCAAAGAGTGAAGACAATGTTCAGCAGTAGGAAGAAATTCTTTTCATTCTAGAAAGTCAGAGTTGGAGGTGCAGGAGCAGTGAACATGACTCGTAGCTCTTGCAGAAGGAAGAAATGCGGTAAAGAGGAGTTCCAGGCGTAGGAGTTAAAGAAACTAGAATGGGAGGAGCAGGTGCAAAAGTAGTAGCAGTAGTACGCGCTTCCCTAGTAGCAGGAAGGGAGGATAGGAATTAGTGCGCTACCTTCTCCCCAAGGCCTACTCGGTCTTCTTGGACTTTTCATTGCTACGCACCTAGTATGAGCACCCGCATAGTAGAGGCAAGAGTTTCCTACAAAACTCAGCTGGGTAAAGGCAATAGGAGGAGTGAACCCGACCACTTCACGCTGAGGTTCATAAAGGTAAATCCGGCCTCCTTGATCCTCGCCCCAAAGCCAACGCATGAGTTTGGTGCTCTCCATTAACCGCTCAAATCTTGTGCTCAATGAGGTCCCGGTACCTTCTTCTTGGAGCTAGGCTCAAACTCGTCCACATCTCCTGTCCGAACGAACATCTCCCATCGTCCTTCCGGCTTGCCATCCTCTTTCTCTCCTCCCATCCTCTCCCCCCTCGTGGAAGGTATGTAATGAGTGGACTAGAGAAAGAGCATCTACTCTTCCTCCTTCCTCTCAACCTCTCGAAAGAAGTATGTAACTCGTACCTTTCAGTCGAGCTCAAAACCATCAACCCTCTACTTCACTGTAGATTCGCTCCAGACTCTCACTTTTCTGTAAGAACTTGCACTGTTCAAATTCTGAGCATTATCCGTGATGATCCTTTCGGCCATAAGGGCAAAGAATGTCCTTCTTCAAGAACTTCTGCACCACATTCTGAGTGACACTTGAGTAAGAGGCCCTTTCTCCCCAGAAAAGAAGAAATTGCAAGAAGAAGAAAACGATGCCCATTGGAGGCTTTAATGCGACTCCTATGACTACTCAATCGATTAGCATGAACGTCGGGAAGAGGATTTCCCCCTGTAACCTAGCTCGCTTCGACGCATTTGAAAGGAGAAAGGTTTTTTCTCAAATGTTCTATATAAGTAAGTTCTTCCAGCTTTCTTGAAAACATCGTTATTACATACAGAGCGGTGGCTCTGGAACATTTGACAGTGATAAGATAGAGGCGCGACTGAAAGAAAGGAGCGTATTGCCTCGGAGAAACCGAAGTTTTGGAAAGAAAAAAGGCGATAGTTTTTCTTTTTCCAAAAGAAAAAAGGCCGTTTTAGCTGGAACCTAGACCTTCTTTCTCTCCGTTTCGAATCGGAGCTATGAAGAGACCCTCTTCGAGACAAGTTCTTTGTTTTTGCGGAGGCCCCCGAGCACCTATTTTCATTTTCTATTTATGTGGGGCCGGAGGATGAGCTGGTTCTTATGGCTCTGGGCGGTCTTTGCTACGCAACCTTTCTTTTCATTTTTTCCTAATAAGATAAGAAAAATTCTTTCATTCCAATCCTTCCGCTTTTAGGGGGCATCGTTAATCACCTCAAGCGAACGGCACTGAAAAAGAAGAGAAGATTTCAGACTAGGAATCAAAAGCAGCAACTCAACTTTGATAGAAAACTCATCGATGAATAGGGGGGGTAGGCCCATAGAATAGGTCCAAGGCCGCTAGGGCGGTAAGCGCTTTTTCCACATGGCATGGTGCATAAATGTTAGGAGATAGCAGTAGTGGGCCTTGAAGCTCTACCAATCATAGTTTTCTATAAATAGACAGACATAAGAAATAAGAAGAAGTGGGCGCTAAGGATTAGGCGCTAGATGCAATTGAAAAGAAAATGGCAGTAAGTAAAAGAAAGGAGTAAAGCTAGGCCAATCCGCCCTAGAATTACTTCCCTCTCACCTTGCTCGAGTAAACTAGAATTACTTCCCTCTCGCCTTGCTTGAGTAAAGACAAGCTGACCTATCGCCATTTTTTATAGCCCCTAACAAGAAGCCCTGTCAGGCAATCGTGATTTGGTAGTAGTCTTTGGATCAGGAGCAGCCTTTCTTTTTTTCACTTGAATCAGCCTCGGTTATTCCTACAATCTAGTCTAGTCTTCTTTCTAATTCTTTTTCTTTTCGCGCATCGTTATCGTTGTCCGTTTTCTATGATGTATATGCTTTTTTCTTTTTACTAGCTTCGGAAGCTGAGATAAACTTTCCTTTCAAGGATAGCTTCGACCAACAAAAAATGCAATCCAATCGCATCCTCAGAAATAAGGCGCTCGAACAAGCGGATTGGTTCCTCCGAAACAATGCGAAACGAAAAGGTGCGGAGCAAAGACGAACTCAATACTTCTACTTCTTTTCTCTCCCAAAAGATGAAGAGAGCGTCCATTTCTTTCTTCCTTAATCTAATATAGAAGAAGAAATGTAATAGTACATAAGAAGAATTTCCAAATGAATAAATAGAATGAAGAAAATGAAGAATTAGAAAAACAACCGAACAATAGGTCTTGATCAAGCAAGATCAAGATAGAAAAAAAACGGAATTTAGCCTCGGCCTCGACCCGGCCGAAACCCGTTTGATTGAGACATAAACATGTCGGAAAAGAAAGAATTTCATAAGCGGGAAAGAGCATCCATCACTTTCATAGATCTATATCTCTTGTTTTTGTTTTTCGGGATCACACTGCGAAACATCGCAGAAAAAGCAAACGTACGCCCGGAAGAAGTTTGAGTTTTTCTTTTGAAAAAAAGTCTTTTTGAGCCCAATAAGAATTGGCCACCAATCGATCGAACAAGGCGTTATCGTTAGAATTAGTATTCGAGTTTTTTTCTATTATTAGAGAGACTCTAAAGGAAAAGACAATGCCAGGCTCCGGAGAGATGTAGCGTTCTAATCGAAGAGTCATAGCTCTCGGACTTCTTCTAGCGCCTTATGGTAAGGCCAATGCACCAGCCAGTGTGGTGTCGACTCTAAGAACCCGGATACATCTAACCAAAAGCTGAACAAAGGCCATGATCCCATGACTCAAGATCAGCTTCATACTTCATAGCATGGGGTGGGGGGATGTACGGGGGTTGGGAGGTAAGGAACCCTAAAACCAGGGGGTAGGCAGATATCAAAAATGTTCTAGCGCCTTTGCTTTTTTACTTTACACATTCTCAGTCCTCGGGACCCGCCCCAACATCCATTCATGTCCCTCCAGATCCGAAGCTAGATACGAATCCAGATGTGAATGAAGCTCCTTCGGACCCAATTACGCTAGTGAAGCATTCAAGTATAGAGCTGAGCTGCCAAACGAACATTGGGCGGATTCCCATTGTGAGCCAGGAGTGAAGGCTACGCTGAAACCGGTTCAACCCGCAACTAGCGCCTAGTTTCTTTGCTCCTTCACCATAGAACCAAGTACTCGCAACTGACTTCTTATTCCCACCCACCCGCCTTCTTCTTCTTCCTTTCCTTCTTAAGCTTCGAAAGGCTAGCTTACCTCTTTTCTGACAGGGAACGAGTAGGTGACTTTGAGTGACAAAGCTTTCAGGCTCTGAACGGGTGTTCCGGTGTTAACGAGTGCGGGAAGAAGGTCAAATTTGTCGAATCAACGATACATTACCAAGACTCCTCTTTGGATCCAGGTACTTCAGAGATGGATGATTTCTCTATTCTTTATTCAAAGCTTTCTTTCCCATCAACTTCTCTCTTTCTATGACCTATTGTGCCAGTTCTTGTCTAGCGCCTTTCTTTCTACGAGAATTCTCAACACCAGACCTACATGGACTCTCATTTTCAGAATAGAATCAAGATGTGGTACTGACTTTCGGAATTGACTCAACTGTTCATGCAACCGATACCGGAGCTTGCACTAAAAAGGACGAAGATGAGTTTCAGGATTACTTCCTGGTAACTTCACAAAACACAGGTATTGACTGACTTATAGATCTAAGGCGCGAAGCGAAGCGTTTCACTTCACTTATACGCTGGGACGGAAGCAAGAGAAAAAACCACTAATCCGCTTATTGACTTCAATTAGCAAATTTTCTTTCTAGCGCCTATGATCTTTTCAATCCTTTCAAGAAGTCCGTGCCGGGCGTGATCACATTGGGTTCGGGGTTTGGTCAAGCAGGGGTGCTATGAGAAATGTGGGTGGCATTGGACTTTGAAGTGAATCTAGATTCTTCTTTTCTCAATCTCTCCTCCACGGATTGCATTAGCGCGAAAGATGAATGCTGGTTTTCTTTAGAGGGGCGTAGGAGAACTCCTGATCAAGATTGAGCTTAAGCGAGCTAGCCAAGCCTTCTTTTTCTTTTCTTTCGTAGACGAAACAAGAAAATATGACAAAAGTTTGGATTGAACCAACTTGATTGATTTTCCCCTCGTTCGGGTATAGAGTCACATAGCTCGGTAAGAAGTCAGAACTCAGCTACTCCTGAACTCATGAACTCAAGAGCTAGGGAAGTGACTTTCCCAGGTGTTTCTTTAGTCACGTCGGGCTGAAGTCAAGTACACCAATTGGTCTCAGGGCGTAGCATTTCAGGGTATAATAGGTTAAGAAGGGCAATGTCACTTGTCAAGCTCTTTTGTCTTTGAAGCTACAGCTGCCTTTTAATCAAAAGCTGCTACTTGCTATTAGCTTCTTTCTTTACTTGACTTGAGGCATAGGCATAGGGCTTTGGTTTGCGAATGCTATCTCTTCTACAGCCTTCTCCACGGGTGATGAACGTGAACAATCTGAGATTGCCTCATCGTTCGCGGCTGTCTGCGTTTTTCACTACCTTCCCCGATCCGTACCTTTGAAAGAACACCAGAAAATGCTGGCTCTGATTCAGAGTTCTTGTTTCCGCTTCCTTGATAAACTTGGTTCGCTTTGAAGACCACACCATCGCTGACGTATGTCTTTCACCTTTCTTCCATACGATGTGCCAGTTGTATTATAGGATACTGAACTCTGTCTCTGGAAAACTAGTCTATAATCTTCTTTCCTTGTAGAGAGCCCCTGCACCCCTAGAAGTGAGTCTCTTTGGAGAGTGAGCAGGCAGTAACAAACTTTTATCCAACTAAGGGTTTAGCAAGATCACTCGCTTCGGATGTGGGAAGGTTCCTACTTTCTTTGTTGGTTTGTTTTTGTTGATAGACGGATTCACCCATCATAAGAAGCGAGGGAAGCTTTTCTTTGCTCGACTGAAAGGTTAGTATACGCTCGACTGAACACCAAAACAATCTCGATTCTCAAAGTATACAATTCGAAAAGAAAGAGAGATTTTAAATGATTCTCTCCTGAAAAGCTGTGCTGCTTTCAATCAAGTTCGAGAAGTACTTACACCAAGCGGGGACCGGCTTCGCTAGACCATTTTGGTCCGTCCGGCTAGGCTCTATTGGGCGCTGGCTTCTCGTAAACAAACAACAAACTTGAAAAATAGCATACAGTAGGACTGAACGATTCTTTAGATACAATATTTCGTATCTAAAGTATAGATCGTTAGATACGATATTTCATATAGAAAATCTCGTATCGTATAGAAACAAAAAGAAAGAGTCAGAAGTGAGATACTTTAGACTTTGAAAGAAACAGAATTTAGATACTGAAATGAAAGTAGTGTAGATTTTCTACAATTGTACTTCAATTCAAGTAGTGTAGAATTTCCCGGATTGGAGATCTTTCTTTTCTTTCACATTTCCCAAAACTGCGATAGAGAAAGATGGGGGTAGGGACTCTTGATGTAAGGTAAGATGCTAGCGGTCTAACTCGGGTAAACAGATGAGCCGGTTATAGGTGATCAAGTGACAATTCTCAACTGGGTAAGTGATCTTCAAGGGCATCTCCCCGATCCATTCTTCCCAGTGCTCCTCAATAAGATCAAGCAGGAGTAACTGGAGAACTTCAAATTGCAATGCAGTTGTCAACTAAGAAACACCGGAAGTCCATGCGAGCCGGGCTGACATAACCTCCTCGAAAGGGCTTGAAATCAAACACCCAAAAGTCGAGAATGACATGAAAATTTCACAAAGTACTACTTCGTTTTGTAAGGGTATAGTTTCTTTCATTGAGTGAAGCCAGTAGTCTTCCTGAATGTGATAGCTGATTCTTCGCTCTTGCCATCACGCTCTGGCTTTACATCTGCCAAGCACATCTAACCGCAAATAGAAAAAAGTGCCTGGTTGATACCCTTCTTCTCTGTTCCTGGTAAAGAATTGACAAATGAGAATTCCGTGTGAGAAGCCATAAATTCACTACGAACAAATACAAATAGTAAACTGAAACTATCAATCATATTCCTATTACATCCATCTCCAGTTGGAAAAGAAGAGAAGGCTATCTGAGAGGCAGAGGTTGACTAGAAAATCTCTCTCTACTCAACTGCTCGTGCCGTATGGCGAGATTCTCTCTATATAGAATATGTTCATTCATACCATAAAACAAACCAACAACCCTTTTCCGGTCATCAATCCTGCAACACCAAATTCCTCTCCGCCCTCTGCTCGGCAACGCAATTCCCATGCTCACAGCCAGTTAGAGCACCCTTCTCTGAAAACTCACCTCTCCCTCGTCAATGTCCTTCCAAAATCCTAGCGTGATCCGCCGAATCCATTGTTCACCACGATCGATTAGGTGTGTTTCATACAGGCAGCGTGGTTCTAGTAGTCAGAATTGTGCCAGCTTGTACTGCATGGCGATCTTACTCTACCACTCTCTAAATGGAGGCTCTATAAAGAAGTGTTTCTTAGTACTAGCACGTATGGCTATGGATGCTGCAAACAGGCTTTCTGCAATTGCAGCCGAAATGGGGCAACTGCAAAATTCAATTCAAGAGCACCTTAGAGTGCTAAACTTTTGATAAAGGTTGGGAGTACTTTTTATCTGATACTCTTTAGGAGTAGAAAAAGTACTCCAAAAGTCTATTTTGGAGGACAAGTGCACTGATATTCTTAGTCAAGTTAACCCATTACATTCTATTGAATCCTTGAATAGTTTCTCACTTTCTCCTCGGTGTAATGATAGTGTGAATCAACTACAAGCACCTTTTCCATTATTTCCGTTGTATGACATTTCTATATCGTTATTTGGGTTTCGCTTTCATCCGGGTCAGTCTGAGTTCTTGTATCCCTCTATCAAATTTCCGAATACACACATGGAAAGGTTCACTTTTTTGAGGAATTCTCTGGGCTTATATTCTAAGAGTCACTCTCTTTCTTACGAAACGTTATTTTCTTATACTAGTTCTGGTTCTGGTTTGCGCAGTTTGGTAACAAAGATGAAGAAAATCTTTGTAGAGGTTTTTTCTTCTTTGAATGGATATTATTGGCGTATCTTGGTTCTGGTTATCTTATATCTTAGGAATTGGTTGTACAGTCTGGTACACGTGTGAGCCTTTCTCACCCCATCATTCACCCCAATTGTTTGTTCCAATAGAGTCGTATGAACCATTTTTGAATAATTCAAATTAGAATTCGCTTGACTTTCATAGGGTGAGTTTTCTTGAAAGTCACGACGTTTCTGCATCGGTGGAGTCGGCCATGGAGACGGAGGTACCTTTTTCCAAAATCGAAATACCTGCTACTGGCCCAGTGCTTAAGGCAGTTGGTTTAGGTGTGATGGTAGCTTTCTTTTTTGTTGTCTTGTTCGGGAGAGAAGGAGAGATAGCCGGTTGATAAAGAGATCTAAGGCGCTAGGCTTTGCTTTCAAACTGGATTCCCGGACATCAAAGAAAAAATCTTATCAGAGAGTAGCGTATCTACTTGAAAACCTTCCAACGGGACTCTCGCAAGAGAACACGCGTTAGGGCAGCGAAGAAAAGACTATCCGACTTGTTTTCTTCTTTCCTTCCACACTATATGAATATAGAAGGTTTGGTTTCTTCATAAGAAAACTATTGCCTTGAACTTGTCTAAGTTCAACTATTGCCTTCTGGTGCTGCAACTTAGTAACTAGTAAGAGGGCTTTCTATATCGCCTGAAATCGACCTTTCGAAAACATCCGGATTTGCTATCGAATCAGACAAAACATTCATTCGGGCTCTTTCCAATTTCATTATAATATAAGGGTACTGGTCAGCTTGAAACTATGGCTTTTTCTAGCGCTATAACAGAGTATGAAAATGAACACGCGGCTAACCCGTGGGTGGCAACCACATGTCCAACTCAAAACAATCTTATCTGACCTTACTGCATGGCGGGGATCCACTTTCAAAAGAGCTGGGGCATGCCCTTCCTTAACAACCATGCTAATTTTCTTGTTACTGGCAGGTAAGAGTAAGAACTTATCTTATCCTAAGCTCTATTGCTCGTGGAAAGTCTTGAACTCAGTAGCTCTCTTTTTAAGCCCATTGGTTGCCTTATATTGTAGCAAGTCCCAATTTTGACTTTCATAGTGAACGTGACTCTCTCTATCGGCAGGCTTGGATGAGAAGCTCGAGCTTTCTATTTTCATACTTTTTTCTAGTGCAAAGCAATTCGAAGGTGTATATGATAGTCGGTCTCGCATCCCAGTCCCAGTAGCTGGGAAAGGGTTTCCAAGCAAGTAAGTAACTAGAGTATGGGGGTAGGGAATTTTGGAGGATAGAAACTATACCAGATTGGAAGTCGAGTCTAGCAAGCTATCCTCTGAGAATCTTATCTCTTTCTCTCCGTAAAAAAGTGATAAAGCAAGCCTGTTCAAGAAAGCAGGAGTCTAAAGCATGCCTATTGAAAGCGCGGGAAGCTAGTAAATAGCAAATATCCCAGATGGTAAAGAGCTAGCCCAGTCAATATCCCTTCTGAATCTAAAGAAGTCTCACATTTCCCTAAAGAATCAGTGGGAGTCCTAAGTGCATCTCTACTTATAGTCCTAAGGCTTTTCTATTCAGCTGAGCTTACTTCAATGTTCGATGGTGGGGCAGGTAAGTTTGAAGTAGTCAAAGGATAGCAAGCAAAGTCACTCTTGTACCAGCATTCATGTAAGTAACAGTAGTTGAATTACCACCTATTTACGTACCAGCATTCGTACCAGCTTTCATAACATTCGCTATTCTTGTAGTATCCGCTTTCTTGCAAAACCTTCCTTTCCATGGCTATCACACCTTCCGCAGACCGCTTGCTTAAGATTTTTTCTTTCTATTTGAAGCAAGACTTCTATGTCACGCCCAGCGAAGAGTAGTCCTATTTTCTTTTTCTTTATGGGAAGTAGGCAATAGATAGAAGCAGAGTAGGAAATGCTTCTTTTCTTTTAGAATCTGGCAAGACTTTCAGTTTACTTTATCGATCCAGTTCACAGAGAACAAGACTAGAAACTCTTTTGCTGTATCAGCAACTGGCCCTATACTAACTAGAAGTAAGAGACATTCTTGGTTCCCAGGGACCAGTCACTTTAGTGACATGGTTCTGCTGAGCAGTTTTTTTCTCTTTCGTGTGGGGCTTCCGTTGATTGGGTGTGTTGGTTCCATCGGGTCTCCCTCTTCGGTTCATCCCAGGGAAGGCGATAGTTCTCTTCTTTCAGAAGTCTTTTTGTTTTTCATGGGCCTCAGCCCTGCCAGATAGGTAGGACTAGACGTCCTCCTCTTTTTCATCTTCTTGAGATGTGAGATGAAGGTGGGCTTCTATGCGGCTCCGGAGTCTGGAGTGCTGCTAGTCTGATCGATCGAAAAGGGAGGGCTTGTCTTGTTCAATCAGTTCTCCCTTTCTCCCTGTAGCATCTCTATCATCTTGATGATCAAGAGACTACTTTGCAAATTCATCCTCTCCCATGGTTTTTGACCTGACTCTAAAGAAAGCATGATCGCGAAGCGTTTCACTGGCGTAAGTTCAAGTTGTTCCAAGTCGAAAGAAAGTAGGGCTGTCTTGGAGTAGTTTCATTCTTCCATCAGAATGATCAGACTGATGACTCCTACCTCGATCTCGATTTACACGACCTCTGAACGGGATATTTTTTCGCTCGCTGCACGGAATCCGACTCTTCTTAATAACTGAGAAACTCACTATGGTGAAACGCTGATCCAATACTGCTAGACAGGGAAAGCAGGCAAGGAGGAAAGCTATGCCCCTGGTCCGGAACGCATTCTTCGTCTTGTTGAACTCTTTCTTTATACTTGACCTCTTCTGTCTGGCTAAAAAACTCGATGATGGAAAAAAAGAGTGTGCCCCCCTCATCTTAATTGAAGCATCTGCCTCTCTTTTCAATTTCAAAGAAGGGAAGACGAGGTGGTCTAACTGCTGGACTAGCTAGTGTAGCCTGATTTGTTCTTCCTGATGTTCCGTTCACTGAAAGACCAATAGCAGCACCATCCTTTCCCTACTGGCCCTACTGGAAAGACGTGTAGCAAAAATTGGATTTGTCTAGTTCCCTTTCTCAAGGGCTACTCAATGCATCCCTCCCTCTTTCCATCTTGATTGGACTTCTTATCCATGGGCTTTTTTCTTTCTTTGAAGGTTTAGATAAGTTGACTGACATATTGAACCATCCGTATGGAACCTAAAAACCGGTGAAGCAGATGATTCAACCATAGAAAGAAGTCGACGAAAACTAGTACATATATGAGTTCCCACTGGTAGAGAAAGACTGTGCGGAAGCAGGCAAAGCTCAGATTGGACCATTAGGTCGGCTGAACCAAGACGGGGAAGGAGAGCTGGTGTTTCAATGTACTAGGCGCGAAGCGGTGAGCCTGGGTCCATTTGTTCTCATTTGCGGCCGGATTGAAAGAAGGTTAGCGGGTTTTGTTAGTTCAGCTTTGCTTGGATCGGAACCAAAAGACCCGTAATTGACCCAGAGGGCCTAGAAATGCAAATGATTCATGAAGTCTGCTCGATCTGAACCTGGATCATATATGGAGATTGAAGCCCTTTTCTTCTTTTAGAAGAAACTATCGCCTTTTGTTCTTGAAGAACAAAACGCTTCGCGCCTTTTCTTCTTTCAGAATCAAACTATTGCCTTTCTTCTCGTTTACAATACAAGACGGACAACCAATCAGGATGCTTATACACCTCTATAGTCTAGCTTTTGGTCGACACGATCAGCTCAGGTTGGTTTGGAACTCATCTTGCTCATGTGAGTTGCAGGTTTGGAACACATCTTGATCAGCTTGGTCTCTTCCCAGCTGCTTGTGGATAGTAGCTCTCTTGATCAGTACTCGGCTTGACTCTATACGAGACGCGAGTAGTTGGTGGAATAGGAGTAGGAGTAAGGACTTTGTTTGCCCAACTATCGCACTTTCAGTGGTACTGAGACTGTACCTACCACTACCCTTTAGAAAGCCAGTAACTCGTGATAGTACATGTGGGATTTGGTTGAACTAATCTTGAATAGAACATGTAAGAAAACAATAGCCTGGCGGTGCCCTTAAGTTAGGAGTAGGACATATTGAGGATCAATGATTCAAATTGAAGAACCTAGGGCAGGTACAAGGGCTTAGAGTAAGTGAATATGTAGAACTGATCTTCTTATAATGTAAGGGATATGTTGGATTTGTATAGTAGTGCATAAAAGAATCTATTATACTTTAGACCCCTATTGTTAATTAAGGTATGGATGATTAACTAATAAGTAGAAGTTTCCTGGGCAGTATATTAGAAGGACATGGGCTATCCAAAAGTCTTTATCATAATGTGGTGGCTACCTGGCCCCTAAAGTGGCCTAGAGCAAATTTCTTACTTCTAGATAGGGGGATTTGTCCTTCTTCTTCTTGATGATCGTGTAGGTGTTCCGTATTTCCTTGGATGGAGCCGTACTGCCTGATATACTACCTGATGGCTATAATAGTAGCCTACACCCTAGAATCTCCAATTAGATCTAGCTGGGCCGGTGGCAGTTTCAAGCATCTTTAGAGATGGCCTCGCGTGTTCCCAGACCAGAGCCAAATCCCTGTGGTTCCATAGAAAGTATCTTCTATCAAGAAGAATCAGGTCTTAGCACTGTATAAGGTACTTATTTGGTCTGTGGCGGGGAACTTCTAAATAAGCTGTAGTAAAGCCTAGATCTTTAGAATCAAATATCTTCTAATCTGCAATAGTTGCATTGGTCTTTTAGTTATACCTGATAACTTCTTAATAGTTCTATTGGCCTTTAGGAGCTACCAAGCTTGCATCCAGGGATGCTCTAGTAGAGATAGGTACCTTGAAAGGTATTATGTATAATTATTCTATGAGCTACCTGGTTATACAAGGATTACTAGGTAAAGTTTGATAATTTGTAATGTGGTCAGGTATAGGCTATAAAATGTCCTTCTGGAATTGGTTAGACTATAAAGTATCTTACTAGTCCCACTACCTGTAGCAATACTTCAGATAAAATCATTGTTTGATTGGGTTACTTAGGTACAGATGTATGGAGCATGTAGCCTTACCTATTCTTGAGATAAGTCCGCCTAGGCAATGAATCCAAGATACTTAAGGTATTGTGTACACCGGTACAGCACAGAGGTAAAGACATTACCCTATAACTCTTAGATACTCCCGTAGAATTTCATTGAAACACAAAGAAATCCCGGACCACCTGGTTAGCCCTAAATCTGTCTAGATGTGTAGGTAATTTTGCATTCTTTTCTTCTGTGTCCCTGTCCTGGATTATGTATTAGCCTGAGTCTAATTGGAATTTCAATGTATAGGCCTTGCGATCTGGCTTGCAGACTAACCTCTGGATTTAGGATCCAATAACTAAGAGTACCTTGCCAGGTATTACCTATAAGTGTGGGGTTTCCGGAATCGTCTTTTACGTATAGAAGTATCAAGTATTGCTTCTTAGTACCTTTATTAGAAGGCTTCTTTGGAGATGGCTAGAATTTGCATTTTACCAATAAAAATCTTTATCTGAAGATTCAATTTAGACCTAGAGAATCCGGTAAAGGCTGGGATAAACTCTTTATTGGTTTTATGTGTAATTCATTCTATTATAAGGTAAAGAGTGGGCTATTAGAGGTCTGCCTATCTGTATAAGTAAGGTTTGTTCTAGGGTATTGCTTTGTCCTTCATCTATTATGAGGTCTTAAGAAGTACTTTGAGGTACATATTATGTAAGCAATATTTTCTATGAAGACCTGCTTCAATCTTATCACTCCATAATCTAATTTGGCGCTCCTAAACAATTACCAGTAATTCCATTTTTTTCAATCCAAAGGCTATTTCAGAATCTGTATTGGCCACCCACTACATAAAGGGTAACACTGATAGATATCTAGGCGGAAACTTCCTGCAGCTTAGAATATCTTCTGTTGACTTATGATTTGCCCTTCCTTTCCTTTCCTAAGGCTCGTAGATCCTGGGCTTTAGTTATTTTGGGATATCCCTTGGTCCCTTTTCATTGTCTAGTATTGATTAGTTTCTTGATTAGTTTCTTTCATGTGTTATGTAAACTTTAGACCTCATTTTCACTTTAGGCCTCAATTAGAATGTCTAAGTAGGGTTTATGGGATCTACATAGTAGAAACTTCAAGACTTCCGTGAGCTGTATATTCGCAGACTTACGTGAGGAGGAGGCTTCGCAGACTATAGGGCTATACTTAGATAAAGATGACCTGTACCCTTAGCAGGATGTTAGCTATTAGTGCCTAAGGTGGTTTACCCGAAACACTTATTGTGTTTATTCAATTGGAGCTATCTAGCTAATTACTGTTATTAGTGGCCAAGCACCTAAATCTACACCCATCCCAAAGAAAGGCTCTACATCGAGCCTTGGTAAACAACAAATGAAATCCTGAAAGGAATCCAGGGCCCTGGAGAGGCCCTCATTCAATGAAGACAGCAGAACATTCTAAGATCATTCAGTAAGATCAATTAGTAACTCTAAATTAGAGATACACTGGAGTACTAGGAGATATTGTACCTACCCGTGGCTGCAAAGGTGTTCTATACCTTGAGTAGGGTTCTTGATGGGATTGTACAAGTATAGGTGGACGTCCGAGGAAAGCTTGTATAAACTTCGTAGTGGATAGCGAACTTGCTGTATGGACCCAAAATACGTGTAAGTTTTCTCTTTAAGCTATGCCCCCTCCGAGGTGGGTAATTTAGTAAATGTGTACAAGAAAATCGAGTGAAGCCTATAGTATGTACCCCCCAGTCTGCGAGGCTTGCCGAGCTCACTTCTAGTAAGAATAGTTATGGAGTGGGTAATGGGGAAAGGATTTGAGATTTTCGATTTGCAAGGCCCCAGGTACATCTGGGTAGTCCCACCTAGGAGAAAGGCTAAAGATTTTAGAAAGACTTCTGGGATACAGGTTGAAGAAGGCAAATTAGAGTACCCGAGCTTCTAATTGCAAAGAATCCAGATTACACCAATCAGTAAACATAACTGCATATACTACTAGGGTAGGACAAGGCCAAACTAGAGTAACATAAGATGTCACTACTGGACCCCCTAGAGGCCCCTGGAGGATGTAGATGCCTAGAAAATGCAAGCAAACACAAAGGGGTGGGATCTCAAAGTCAAGGCAAAGTTCAGAAGGTTATGCGTACCTGGGCTCTAGTGTAGTCCTTGAGAGAGTGTAATACAAATTGACAGCCTAGGGAAGCGAGGTAGCAATGGAAATCTAGGGGAGTAGCTACTATTTGTCCTATTCAGTGGAAAGCCCGGAAGAGACTGGCTAGCTCCAGCAAATGAAGAACTAATGGATTAGACTCTATTCCTCTGGAACCTGCTTCTATAGACCCAATCTATAAACTTTAGGTAGACTTCTATCCACCCGGCTCTTAGTAATCAAAGAGTTACTGGTACCTACTAAGGGTGATTCTTGTACAAATTCACTGAGAATGTCCTAGGTGCATCCGCCAGCTCATGGTCTAATTACTACCACTTTCAACCCTCATGTATGAAGAACACCTCTAGGTCTGTACTCCTAAGTATCTAGCCATACTGGTGTAATACCCCTATTGATAGGGGGGGGGGGAAGCTCAGGTACTTCGACACTATTTGACTCCATTTAGATATACAGGTACCCATATTCAATTCATATGAATTACTAGGATAGACTAGGACAAATAGAATAGTACATATGTCGACCAATTCATAGAAATTACTGGGATAGATAGTACATCGACACACAACATCTATCAACTTCAAGGATACAAAGAACTACACCCAGGGCACACTTCCAAAGAAACGTACGGTACCTCCTAGTATTCTTGAAACCCATTCAAATGTACGGCTAGCTGGTGAGGTACAGGGCAGGCCACATCGACACCTTCATGGATAGACAAGGAGCAGCATACAGGAGTTGTACAGGCAGGAGGAAGGTCAATGAAAACTTCAATGAGGGTCTCCAGGCCCGAATCGGCCCTGTATTAGGACAAGTTATTAGAACATAGATACCTAGAACAGTTGGACACCAGAGCCCTAGGCAATTGAAGACTCTTAGCAAACCTCCAAACCAAGAATTCTACCTCATTCTAGGAAGGTATATAACACAGGCCATCCAATGTAACATCAGTTCTCCCAGGAAAACAATCCCAGTACAAAAGGCAATGGAGACCACCAACACAAATCCAATTGTCAAAGAAATCCTTAGGCACCCACTTTACCCTTAGGGCGACACAAGTATTAGGAACCAGATCTAGGGTAAAGAGATACACAATCCCCTGGCACACATTGAAGAACAAGTATTTCCCAAGGCACATCCCAGGAATGCGTAGAGCCTATAAGTATGAATTTCAACTAGAATCATTACATTAAGCAGGTAGAAGGCACATTTAGACACATCCAACCCAGGTATACTTAGACTAAAACTATTTTCTAAGTTAATGAAATCCCTAGGTCAGCCTTTAGAAAAAGCTAATGGCCCTAGTCAGAGGGGCCCTTCAACAGCTGTATTTCAAAGTGAATTAAGTTAATAAAGTGAATCATAAAAGCTTTCTTTGTGTAAACCCTAGCCCTACAGGTTTTATTGGCTAACAGTAGGCTATAGATAAATAGTAAAGGCTTATCAACTGGTAGCTAAGCATCGGTAGGGGCCTCTAGATTCTAGGAATGCTCAGTAATGGCTACTACACGGGCTACCATAAGTTATCTTCATTCTGGTCATCCTTTTAAGGGTATACCTCATACTCAACCCTTCTGTAGCTTCCTAGTGATATCGAGACACTGACATCTAATTCTCTTTCAAAGGATCAGGCACCCTCAGGGGGGGTCCTTTCCATTAAATGTACGCCCTAATAAGCTCTCTAAGGTAAGTCCAATGAGACTAATCGTCTTCTTACTATCAAGATGCCCTGATGCTGTGTAGCAGTATCTTTTCAATATCTATACGCTCTTTTAGCTAATCCTAATTAGGGATTCCTAGATAGAGGTTTGTAATTTACCATCTAAGGCCTCTGACAACGTCTTATAAAACACCCTAGACCTTAGCGATTCTAAAGTCCGCAATATAGCAGGGTTTAATAAAGTGAAGATGACCTATAAGCAATTAAGAGTTACCAATCTTCAAAGATCCTTGAGGAGAGCTTTGGCTAAATCTCCTTAGACTATACTTTATACTATACATGGGGGGGATTAGAGGTATCAAGGATTTATAGGTCTCTAATAAAGTAATCTGCCTTAGAACAAATACTTCCACTATCTTATCCCTGCATACCTCTTGGTAGCTCGCAGAAGTGCGCTAGTTAAGTCGTTTGATAAGAGTACGGCTAGACATCACGGTACTAATCATGGTAAATTCTTACAAGCTAATCCTCATTTGTTCTAGTGGCTTACCCTATGCCTAATACTATTATCTTATCCTAGGCAATGGCTAATCCTGGACACCAAATTATGGAATTACCCTATTTAGGCCCCTTATAATCAATCATTATCAATCAAGGCTGAAGTACATTTCGATTGAAGTGTACAACTCATGATATCAAGGCTAAGAAATCCAAGTCAGATAAGTAATGGGTATATCCTGGTGGGCCGGTTCCATTTTAGAAGATTGGTGAAAAGCCCTAGGATATTAGGGTTCTAAGAAGTCTAGGAACATAATTGAGTGCAAATCTGAGCAAGCCTAATAGAAGAGCCATTCAGAATATCAAAAATTGCCGGATAGCCAATACTACCTGATAGCAAGCTACTGTAATCAGACTACAATCTAGTAATTTGAAACTTAGACTCATACCATAAAGGAACTAGACCCAGCCTATCAATAAATGAGCCGGTAAACTTTGAAAAAGATCCTGAACATTCTGTATTACCCCTATGATATTTAGAACCTCTGGAGAAGGGCCAGGAAAGAGAACATGAAATACTCTCCTTAGACCTTTGCTAAAAAAAACCCTAAAGGGTTTACGGGCCCCTAGGGGGAAAGACCTATTAATAATAGCTATGGAATTCTCAGCCAAATAGCTTCTAAGGATAATACTTACTAAAGATATACTTACTAAAGGATAATACTTACTAAAGGATAAGAGTTTCCAGTCTCCATCTCTAGAGGATCCATTCAAGCCATCTTACAAATAACCTGGTCCCTATAAGTCCAGAGGACTAGCCTTTCTAAATACCCTTTCCAGTACCTCCACTGACTATACTATATTGCATATTTCCCTCGGGCCAGTTATGGATATCCTTTAGTTAATCTTCTTTAGTCTTAGTGCAGAACATTCCTATACTTATCTACAGAAGCCTTCAATTATCAAAGTCCCCCACCCCCCCCCCCCCAGGGCACCTTTGAAGTTATTACTAACCAATTGCTACTGATAAAGGTCCGTTGATTCGTAAAGCTAACCATTTGGGTGATACGGTATTTCAACTTTAGATAAACAGCCTGAAATTGAAACCTATATTCCTATCTTATCATAATCATACATACTCTCTACATTCAACTATTTCAATGGTAAAAGGTTATCTACAAAAGGCATTACAGTCTAGCCTATAACAAAGTAGTATTATTCCTTACTTGTAATCTAATTATGGCCCCTGTCCCTGCCACCCTGCCGGTAAGGTATCACCCTTGGATCTCCTCAATGCAGACTTTCCATAAGTTTAGGCTAGAGCTACATCACATTACATTACCATGTAGAATCAGGCATCGGCCAATCTACTCCCAGATTCAGTATAGTAAGATACTATCCACCCCTAGGAAATATAAAGATTCCTCTGCCCATCTATAATCCCTCAGTGCACCTGGTACATGCAAAGGGTCAAGACTACCCCCAGGGACTTCCCCTGGGCAGGCAACCATCAGAGCTACAATGACTTAGAATCCCTTTAGGAGGTACTTAGAAGTCAATACAGATCTTTTCTATTGGAAGAAGTAGAACTCTACGGAGTCGTTATTTGAAGCCATAGGTACCTTGAGTGAGGGCTGCCTGAACTGGCCGGGTTCCACCGGGGCTAAAAAGATGTAATGGTTTACCGGGCGTCCCTCATTCCACCAGAGGAAGAATTTGAGAGCCACAGTTGTAATAGTGGCAAATGGTAGAGTGTACCAATATACCGTTGGTACTCTACGAAGTTAGCTCGGCTAACGCAGACTTCAGCCAGAAGTATAGAATACAAGCACCCATAATGGGCTTGGACTAGCTCTAAGGAGCTTTCTAAATGGGTAATTACAACAGACCACTGGATCTTTTCAAAATATGGAGACTTTAGGAACTGATACCTTGGTGTCACAGGGTAGTGATTGACAATATGTCATAGATAGCCGCATCTTCATAGAAGGATGTATATGTATAGTTCATAAGTACCTGGACTAATGGTATAGGGAGACTATATCCTAAGCTAGCTTGCCCAGCAAGGACATACTAGTGGGGGGGGGGGGGGGGGTACTTCAAATTTATC
>JADPUM010000218.1:0-25000 GCA_016618105.1 Dendrobium huoshanense
CATTTGGCTGCTGTTGGTTCGCCGATTTTGGATAGGTTGCTTGTGAATACAAGCACTTCCTATCAGTATGTCCCAGATGGTGAGAAACTTTATAGGGAATTCATAGAGAAGTTTCCGGGAGAAATACATTGTATGACAAATGTGAAAAAACAACAAGGAGTAGAAATTAAGAATTCTTATATATTGTTAGCCAAGCCCGAGTTATTTAAATGGAAATTTTTTTTAGAAACCAATTCAGTTGCTTTGGTGGGTGTGATAAAGATTGAAAAGCATCCTTACTCTATCAGTTTGATTATAAGTGTAGCTTCAAGAAATGGCAGATCGGAGAAACTAACCTAATTATGAGCAACCATGCATAAAAACTTCAACTTGTGTGCTTTCTGTTATCAAACATAATTTCTCTTGTTCTGAGTTGAACCCTAAGGTCATGGTGTACAGATACTCTTAGTGTTGGATATTGGTCCAAGATTTAAGTAGTTTCTCCATACTTACTTTCTTTAGTTAGGTTTCTTTGTAGCCTTTCATGATGCTTTGATTAGGATCTTGTGTAGCCCTTTAAGCTACCATTTAGTGTCTATAAATAGACAAAATAAGTTTGTAACATTTCCTTCGAATTTATTACGTCTTTACCTTTAACTTTTAGTCATCATTATAATTAGGCTTATCCCAATTATTTGGGGTTGGTTTCATAAATCCTTATTTTTTATTCGTTCCTGTTGAGTGTTATCTTAGGTTTAATCTATTCTTTTGTCTATGTCAATTTGGGCTAATAACTTTTCTTTTAATTCACTGAAGCTAGTTTTATCTACTCGCTTAATGATGCTTTCTCTTGTCCATATTCAAATCATCCAAATCTATTTTCATCTTCTATAGACGTCACTCCAATTATCCATCTAACATAATCATTCATAATTTTACTACAAATCCATTTTAACATCTTCCCTTCTGTCACACATAGAACATGTATGATGTGCATCCAACACTGTTGGAGCTTGATAAATTACTTTCTAATGGCTTTATTTAACATTTGAAACGGAGGAGATAAGCTGGTTCCCATAAGGGAACTTAACTTAATTTAAATTGTTTTTTTTAATTTTTTTTTTTCAATGTGATAGAAGTTTCCATCCTTCTGAAGCATGCATGTTTTTCTCACTAGTACTTGAAAGTTAAATTATCTTTGAATTAAAATGATTTACATCATCTGACATGCTCAAGTATTTTTGAATGCAGGTTCAGCTTCTCAACTTTGTTTTTTGCCCATAGTGAGTTGGCATTGCAGATTGTTTTTAATATGTTTTCTTCAATTTAAAAAATTGTGCCAAAGCCATGCTGACTAGAATTTTTTTTTTAAAAATGTTTCAGAAGAACCAACGGTCAGTACTTTAGGTCGCTTTGTTCTCATAATATGGTTGTTCGTGGTTTTAATAGTTCAATCTAGCTATACTGCCAGCTTGACTTCAATCCTGACTGTTCGGCAACTCACATCACCTATAACTGGGATTGATAGCTTAATAAATAGCAACGATCCCATTGGTTATCAGGTTGGTTCATTTGCTGGAAAGTATCTAGTTGAAGAACTTAGAATATCAAGTTCTAGATTGAAGGTTCTTCACAACCCAGATGAATATGCTGCAGCACTTAAACTTGGACCAGACAATGGAGGTGTTGCAGCTGTATTGGATGAGCGTCCTTATGTTGAACTATTTTTGTCGACCAAGTGCAGTTTTGCTATGGTTGGCGCAGAATTCACCAGAGGCGGTTGGGGCTTTGTGAGTTATCTTTTCAGAACTAAATACATATACACCTTCCATATGTGCCTTCACATCTTGATCATTCATACCCGCATGCACCAATATATCTGCAGTCTTTCAACAAGAGTAAAACTGATTATGGGCCGCTGATGATGCTGTTCTTGATTTAGGCTTTGTTTGGGACGGATTTCTTATTGCTTCTTAAAGCAGCTTTCTTGTAAAAAATTTTAATTTTTGTTTTAAGAAGCAGTAAGAAAGTCATCCCAAACAAACCCTTAGTCCCTCTATCTCTCAAAACTGCCTTTGAATTGATTGTTTTCTCCTTGAATTCTGTCAGTTGAATAAGAGAGTATTGAACTAGCTTTAGAGAGAGAATTGCAGAGAAAAAACAGTGGTAGGATTGGATTTGTGAGAACCTAGTGAATTGGCCCTCAGTACTCCTAGGGAACTATAATTTTGGTGTGATTGATAAGGAGGCAAAAACCAATAAGTGCTAATTCGGGAAGAAGGGGAATCCTGAGAAGAGGATTTCTCGTTCTTTAAAAGGTGGGAGAGAGGAGGTGGGACATTAAGAGGAATAACTTTGTTGAGATTGTAAAAATTCCTCTTTCAGCAAGCCCATTTTGAGACAATGCATGCATCTCAAAGCAATTTAAAAGTATTGGGTCTTGTACATAATCTTACTTTTTTTTTTATACATAATCTTACTTGATTCACCCTAATTGATGACTAAACAAACTCAGAATGTTATGTCAACTCCAAATAAGACTCCATGAGTTGCATTAAGTCTACCACACTTTAATCTCTTGAATATGATCCATAATGCCTTGATTCACTTGACCTTGGCTTGGCCTTTCTTTTTATGTGTTCAACTATATGTTGTAGGCATTGGCTGTAATGGGTGGTGGCAACTATGTGGTCGTTGAACTAGATCACCAAATCTGTCCCATTGTGGGTTGCATGTTGATAGCTTCCAATCGCACCTGGGGGCATAAAAATAGCCAACCTTTTCATGTATATACTCGTTTTACATTTTGTCTCTAAGTGTAAAGTCACTCTTCCACTTGAGCATCCTCATCTCTGCAATACTTGAATTTTTGTTTCTTTTTAATGGCTACCGTTTTACGCCATAAAGTATTGCAGGTCTCACCATCATCTCATAAAATTTTTCCTAAAGTTTGAGGGGTACTTTTTCTATCACACAACAGGCCTGATGCATTCCTCCACTTCAACTATCCAACTTGAATTCTACTGATAATATCCAACTTGAACCACATGATATCGATGAGCTCAAATTTATTAATGAGTTAAACTCATTCATATTTAGCTTGTCTATTATCAAACTAACAAACAACTGACAAGTGATTACCATTAAATACATCAATATATTTTCTATTCATAGCTCTGATTACATGAAAATGCTTAGTGATTTTCATTATACAATGTCTTTTAAGGTTCATGGAACTTAAATCAAATATTTTTATAATTTTTATAGTATATATATTCAATGATTTTTAAATGTAAAATATGTGTCAAATGAGTTTTATGTGCATGTGTATGTGCATGCATGCGCATGAATTTAGAGTTCTTATTAAGCCAAAGATAACCAATCTAATCCTCTTATTCGTATTCGGGATCATTTAGCAAATCATCTAAAATTTTTATTCATGTTAAAGTTGTTTAATTAATGAACAAGTTGAATATGCATAATCATCAAGTTCGACAAAATCTACGTGAACATTGAACTTTTTTAACACTTGCATTCATGCCGATGTGCGCATGTTATTATGTAATTCATACGAGTATATTCAGCTTTATCCAATTTGCTTTACTTAGTGCTCATTTTTTTGTGAGTCATTATCTCAAACTATTTTTTTATTAGATGTGTTGATTAATATACAAATATTGGTACATTATCACTTTTTATGATTCATTCACGAAATTATGAATCTTCCTAGAATTTCTCCCATCAATCTGCCCATTAAAACTTTGCCCCATTGCCACTAGTACTTCTTGTGAGATCAGCACCCAATATATAATATATTTATATTATCCATCTTCGACATTTTGAATGATCATGGAACCCATCAAACCACCGTTGGCTAGCTTAGATCTGCACGAGTTAGCACTGGTACAACATTGTCTAATAAAAATTTTATCATAGAATGGTAAGATCTTTATTGTTTGTTGAGAATAATTATGAAGCATATTTCAGATGAAGATCAATATAACATCAAAATACTTACCAGAATTTCCTCATTTGACTTCTCTTCACTATAGCATCCCCATGTTTTAGTCATATGTGGATCAGATGATGTTAATTTGCCAAATTATATTTTGGTCGTTTTGTCAAAAACCTAACAATCAAGTCTTTTATCATAAGCTAATCATATAATATGAAGGAGAATATTTGAATACTATGCATATAACTACATATTATTATCTATATTATAGGAAAGAAAGAAGCTCCTTTTGAAACAGTTTGGCCCTAATTTTATTTTATTTTTTCTTTATAAATTACTAATTTACTCATTTGGGAGAGATACTGATCCGAGATCACAAAAGGTGGCTGGCAAGAGATTCAAATGCTGAGCAAAACTTAGAAATTTTCTTATGATTTTAAGGTTCAAATTGTCCCAAATGAGAAAAATTGAGTTGAAGTCCATTAATAGATTTTGTAGTGGATGTATTTCATTCCTTATTTAAATTGTACTGTAATATGCCTTGGTCTTTATCAAAATTGGACAAACAAGATTACTTCCTTCCATGATCAACAATTGACTGAATGATCTCACCTTTGTTGGCTCAATTAACTCACTTGGGTCGAGGCCAGCAATGGCACCTATCCATGTTGTCTCCCTTTAGTGAATAGAACATACCATCTTGTAGATATGAACTATACAAATCAAACAAAGTTGATGTATTGAAATTCTGATGTTTGGATTAGCGGGAATAGTTCTGAGAAAGATTTGTGGATGAAATTTGTGATTATTAGAGAATGGTGATGAGAGGTTGCCATTTTTGAATGAAATGTTATCTCCTCAAGAACAACCATTCGTCGAAAATGAATCATAAAGTAGAGGTCTATAAGGTCAAATGGACTCTATCGAGCTCAAACTTTGTCGGACTATCCTGTACACGAGGAGTGTTTCATTCTATGTTGTGATTGATTGGAGCCTCTCTCGGTATTCAATTTGACTATTTATCGAGTCATCAAAATCATCATGATGAGAGTCATTTTGTCAGTAAATTTGTCTTTTGGAGTTCTTTTTTAACCCTTAAATAACATCTGAAAGAAAAATTGATGTTGATCAACTCCTTTTGGGTGTTTCAAGATTCATGACTTGCACCAAAAGTCATAATTGATCAAGCAGGAATTTTTGCTACCCGACACTTCTAGTCCTCAAAAAAATGGTATTATGAGAATTCCACTACTGGAGCTTGGCAGGAAGGGTTTAGATGATTTCTTCCGTTAGGCAGCAAAAGGGAAGGGTTTATGATGGTTTGGGAACACTTCTTAAAGTAGTGACATTGGATGAAATTCCAAGGTGCTTTTTTTGTAGATCTTGGAGAAAGTGAAGTGCCCCGGACTAGGAAAAATCTCTTCTTTCAATTCTATTGCATTAATTGTCTCTTAAACGTTAGTTCTATGTAAATATGTAAAATCTGATTGTGTTGATCAATTGGATAATATTATTGCCTCGAATCTAAAGTCATTTTCTTGTGCTCACTAGAAGGTGCAGGGGGTTTATCCTCTGCTTGGGCTTGGGTACTTTGCACATATTTTTTTTAGTCAGTACAACGTCCCAGCATTGTGCACCCGAGCTTCTAGGCACTGTGTTCCTGAGCACCCTAATACTGATCAATAGAGCGCTTAGCACCACATCGTTTGAGCGCCGCAACGCACAAAACTGACGCCACAGCGTTTCGAGGCAGACTAGACAATTTTCTTTCTCGTTTTTTTTTTCTCAAGGGATGGTTGCGTTCCTAGGAGTTATTAACTTGACTTTCTCTTATATTATGAGTAGTTAGAATAGAAGAATTGTGAGAATTGTGTAAAAGAGAAGAAACGCAATGAGAGAGTGAGAGAGAAGAGAAATTTATTCTTATTTCTCTCCATTTGCTTAGTGGATTTCTTGGTGTGATGTAGCTTGGTGGTTTTTTCTCTATTTTGGGCATGTTAAATCTTAGTGTCCTCATACTTTCCGCTACTTTTTTACTTTCTTGTTTATTTCATCGCGGTGTTTACTTCCATCCCCAACATTAACTACCTCTAGAACTAGTTAATCTTAACTTCTAACTGATTCCTCTCTTTTATAGTAAAATTACATTGTCAGATGTAGTTCTTATTATTAGAACAAGGATTAGCATACGCTTATACTGTACTCTAGCATATCTTATTCGTTTTCCTTACAGCTACTTATATATATTTGTATTACTCTGTTTCGATTTGAATACAATTTATTTCCCTCGCTTTTCTTCTGAGTTCTTGCCTCTCTGTACTGTCTTCTTTCCCTTCTCTTAATTCTGCTCCGACTCCCTTTCACTTATCACCAAATGGAACAGTTGGTAATTTAGAGGTTTCAATTTTACTTCTTTTTGACATCACTCAATTGACTTCTCTTGCATAATGCCTCTTTGCCAGCGTTTTGAAGTAAAAAATTGATACAACAATACAGTCAGTCTTCTTTGAGATCTGTCTTACCACTCCAGAATTACAATCTTTTCTATGATCAATTAATTACAGGCATTTCCACGTGACTCTCCCTTAGCTGTTGACATGTCAACTGCAATTCTAAGGCTATCTGAGAATGGAGATCTCCAGAGGATCCATGATAAATGGTTGATGAGAAGTTCCTGTAGCTCTGAAAACACTGAGATTGAATCTAACCGACTTCAACTGCGAAGTTTCTGGGGATTATTTGCCATATGTGGAGTGGCTTGCTTTCTTGCCCTCCTCATATACCTCATCATGATCATCCGTCAATTCCTTCTACATTTCTCTCAACAGGCACCCGAAACTCCTGAAGGAAGCTCAAGATCTGGTGGTTCCAAGTCTGGCAGAATCTTGCAGTCTTTCCTCTCCTTCGCAGATGACAAACAACCAGATTCAAGGACGAAGTCCAAAAGTGGGCGGTGCTTATCAGCAACAAGAAATAGTATTGATACTCGGAGCGAAACTTCCACACCAAGAAAATAGCTAAAATGGTTTGGAGTGATCAGAAAGCTTCACAGATCATAATATTATTTTGCAAGTAAGCTCTCCCTCACTCATTTAGAATGAAAAGTCGCGATAAGCCACAAAAGTGGACGGCTTTCTTATTGCTTCTTAAAGCAGCTTTCTAGTATAAAAATTAAAATTTTTATGCTAAAACGTTGTTTAGAAAGCAAGAAGAAAGCCGTCCCAAACGGAGCCTAAGTATATATATGTTTGGAATAGCTATTTAATTATTTTGTTATTTATTTTTGTTTGGCCGTTATTTTTTTATGTTTTCAAAAAAAATTTATAGTAAAAAGTTGCTCTCTATAATAAATTTAAAAAGTTAATTTCTCCGCAATAATATTATAAAGTAGCAAAAAAGTTGTCCCAAATTAAATGTGTATACATATCTACAGGAGGAGATTCAGACACCAGGATATCCACACTTACAAGAGATTATGGAAAAGCTAAGAGAGTTAGGGTTGTAAAAAGAGCTCGGTGGTCATGTTTGATTTTGTTTGGTTTTACGAGCTCATTTGAACTTAGCATGAAATTATTTTATTTTGTTTCTCTTGATGGCAACACAATTAGATTTACCTCTAAATATGTGCACATCTCTCTCCTTCTTCCTCGTTCTCTCTCCCTTTCTCTCTCTTTCTATAGAGAGAGAAAGAAAGAAAGAAAGAGGAGAAGAGAGAAAGAGTGAAAGAATATTTGTATGTTTTATATGTTTATATGTGAAGGCATATAATTGTGTATATACTCATTCATGCATGTGTATTAAATGAATAAATATGTATATGAGTGGCAATATTTATATTTATTTGACTCAGTGAGTGTTTTTTTTTTTTAATTACACCCATCTTAATTATTGCAGGTTTTTTTTTTTTTTTTGAAATTATTATTATTATTATTATTATTGAATAGTTGATGTTTTTCACACTCAGAAGAACTTTTATTAGGCTAGGGTACACCTGACGTAGCTCTATATCCGGACGCCAATAAAATGTTGCCATGATCTCTTATTTTTTACCGCGTGGCCCGACGAGCCGACCCGGACCGAAAATCGGTATTGCTATGTTCATGTATTGCTAGGTATTACTCGGTATTGCTCGGTATTACTATGTATTGCTTGACAATAACGAGAAAGACCGCTCTTCCAAGACCAATACCGAGCAATACCTACCAATACCGAGCAAAACCTAGCAAAACCGGGGTATTACTCGGTATTGCTCGGTATTGTCGGTATTGCTAAGTATTCGTCTTGACAAAGTGGTATTTCTCGTTACCGAGCAATACCTAGCAATACCCTGGTCTGCACAAATTAGCTAATACATAGCAATACCGTGTTCCGGTCCGGGCCGTGCGGTAAAGAGTAAGAGCACGTGGCGACATTTTATTGACCTCCGGATGTTGAGTTACGTCAGGTATCCTAACCGAATAATAGTTCCACTCAGAAGGGCTGGCATGATAGTAAATATAAAAGAATACATCTTTATCTTAATTTATCCTATTATTAGGATAAATGTGTACTTTTATAAAGAAAATAAAGCAAGGAGGAAAATGCAGTAAAAAAGAATATCATCCGTAATAAAGATATCTTATAAAAATTAATATTATAAATTTATAATAAATATTAATTATATGTGTGATAATATTAATATGATAATTTTAATTGCTCTAACACTTGATTCAAGCAATAATTTGATAGCAATTCCCTTGCTGTTATATATATATATAGTTTTTATTGTTTATTTTAGTTAGCAAGCATCATTAATCCCTTGAGAGAAATCCAATAAAATTGAACTGATATATAGTAGTAAATAAAAAAAAATGATCAATATTTCAAACTTTATTTGTAAAGTATATTCCAAATGAAATACGTTGATGTATAATTTTTATATATAATATAATTTTAATGGTTGATATATTCATTAAAATCAGTTAAAAAAATATAAAATATATATATTTAGAAAATATTTTTAATATTGAGATTTTAAATTTTTTAAAATAATGATTAAAATTTGATATTTAGTTTTAATAATATGACACTAACATATTGTTATAATTTTTATGAAAAAAATAAAGATAACTAATTGATATAGAATTAAATAAAAATAAAAATTATGAGATTTGATTGACATTTTTTAAAATAAAAAATAGTTTGGTCTAATCTTGAAAATAATAAAAAAATTAGAGTAGCATGAAAAAAAAGACATACACAGAATAAATTTTCATGCATTCATGAATGCCAAGATATACATCCATACACCAAGAATGATTGTTCTTTGTTCCCAAGTTTCAACCACCAACATGTAAGGATAAACATAACAGAATGTACAGTACTATTTACAAAGATCTGTGCATACAATAAAGCAAATAGCTGGTTTTTCCTTGCAGAAGAATTGGTCAGGTAAATTTGATAAGAGTGCCATCTCCTTTCAGAGATCTGGCTTTCCAACTACTGCTTCATCACTGGAATCATATTCATCATCTGAGAGCTCACCATCACTTGAATCTTCAGGCGGAGCCGCCGCTGAATTCTGCTTGGCATGTTTTTCGCAGTATTCTGTACAGAAATCCATGGAGAATTGGATGATATAAGCTTTAGAATCATCGAAAGTGAATAAAATTGAAAGAAGATGAACAGACAAAGCACATCAACAACATCATAAATATTCATGTCTGCATTCTGTTCTTGTTACTGTAAATTTTGTTATAACGATGGAATTTTTACTGAGAAATTCAATATGGTCTTCATGTAGAACAAAAAAAACTCTATTTTTGCATCAGCAAGTGCCACCAAAATCTTTCAATTTCCGAAATCTCAAAGGTCTAAGCATCACGCAACCTTATCAAATCCATATATAATGCTTCAACTTTAAACTTACGAGAGATCTCCTTAAAGAACATTATGATAGGAAGTGGATGCAATTAGTCTCTGCTCTCTATAGCCATTAACTTCAGATATGCATAATTAGTTTAATGTCTACGAGCGAAATATCAACATTAGTTTTATCAAAACTGATTGGGGTAACAATTAGGTAAGGCATGATGATGTAAATTTAACTGCAACATCTTTGAAATTACAGGAATCAATTAATATGAGAAGCTTAAAGCTAGATTCTTAGATTGTAACAAGGTGATTAGGGTTTTATTAAATGAAAGGTGTCTTAACAATTTTTTGTGATAGATGTGCAATCCAAAGTGGACGCCTATTTAGATATGATTAGAAAAATATTTAAACATAAATACTTGCTTTGCACAATACTTTATTGGGGATGGAAGTTGTTGGGGATGATGAGGAGTAAACACCACAAAGACGAAACAAGCAAGAAAGTAAAAGCAGCGGAAAAGTAAAGGACTTGAGGATTTAACGTGAAAAAATTCAAAATAGGGAAAAAACCACGGAGCCACACCACACCAAGAAATCCACTATGAAAAATGGGAGAAATAAGTATAGATCTCTCCTCTCTCACTCTCTCACTCTCTCACTCTCTCTTTGCTTCTCTTCTCACATGCACCATTCTCAATGTCTACACACTCAAAATATAATAGAAAGCCAAGTAAAATAATCCCAAGGGATGCAACCCTTCAAAAAAATGATAAAGAAAACTGTCTGGTTAGTCTCGCAGCGCTTCAGCGCCAGTTTGAAGCCCTGTGACGCTAGAACCTCTGTCTTGATCCACTGCAGTGATGTATCTATGTCGCTGCGGCACTCTGCTCTTTGTCGTTCAGTGCCAGTGCACTCGGAAACACAATGCCAAGGGGATTGGCTACGTAGTGCCGGGGAATTGTACGAAAAAAAAAAAATCGGATGCAAAGCACCCAAACCCAAGCAGAGGGTAAATCCCCGCACCCCCAGAGAGCACGAGAAACTTGAGGTCCGAGGCAACAGAACAATCTGATTGATCAACACAATCAAATTCTATACGACGAAACAAACAAGAAAGTAAAAGTAGCGAAAAGTAAAAGACATTAGGATTTAATATGGAAAAATCCGAAATAAAGGGAAAAAATCACAAAGCCACACCACACCAAAAAGTCCACAATGAAAAATAGGAAGAAATAAGTACATATCTCTCATCTCTCATGCTCTCTCCTTGCTTTTATTCTCTCTTACACCGTTCTAACACTTAAAACACAAGAGGAAGTCAAGTTAATGACACCAAGGGATGTCACCCTTCAAAAAAACAAGAAAGAAAATTGTCGAGTCCGCCTCACAACGATGCAACGCCAACTTGGAGCACTGCGGGGCTCAAGCCTCTATCATCATTAAAGAAACAGAGAAGCAGAACCGAGGCTAAAGGAAGAAGATGAACTTGTATTTCTTTATTGAAGAATATGTACAGTAGAGCTATAAATAGAGTCTAGAGAGTAGGTACACGTGTTAGCAGAATATTGGATACAAGAATAATAAAGTGCAATTGTAATTTATATAATGATGCTAATATCCCCCCTCAAACGAACGGGTCTGAGCTGATCGTGAGTTTGTCCCTGAGCTGTTTAAAGCGCGGCGTCGTCAGCGGCTTGGTGAATATGTCTGCGATCTGATGTTCGGTTTTGATTGGAACAAGACGAAGATGGTTTTTGTTGATATGTTCCCTGACGAACCGATGATCAATCTCAACGTGCTTGGTTCGGCCATGGAACACTTGTTTGATTGCCAGTGCAATGGCGGAGGTGTTGTCGCAATGCAAATCCACCGGTTTATCGTGGGGATTGAAGAAGTTAGAGAGTAGGTGTTTAAGCCATATGGTGTTGGCGGTGGCAGCAACTAGAGCTCTGTATTCTGATTCAGTTGAGGACCGAGAAACCGTTGTTTGTTTCTTGACAGTCCATGACACAAGCGTTGTGCCGAGAAATGTACAGTATCCCGAAGTGGATTTACGGGTTATGGGATCACTGGCCCAGTCGGCGTCGGAGTATGTATTGAGATTTAGACTAGACTTGTTGATCGGGAACCCAAAGTTGACGGTGCCTTTGATGTACCTTATGAGCGCTTGAGCAGGAAAAAGTGACTCAGTTGAGGATCATACATGTGTTGAGAGAGAGTGTTGACCACGTAAGCAATATTCGGACGAGTGATCGTGAGATATTGCAAGGCACCAGTGATTTTCCGATAAGTCACGGGACCAGACAGGGAAGAGGACTTGATTGATGCTTCATCCGGAAGTTTGGTACATGAAGGATTCGCTGCAGAGCTATAGTTAGCGAGATTAGCTTGTTGAATAATGGACATGGCATACGATTCTTGGGACAGAAAATACTTATCTTGTTGGTGTTGAATGCGTATGCCGAGGAAGTGATTTGCCGAGCCCAGATGTTTGAGCGCGAACGTTTGATTGAGTTGGTGAAGGAATTTGGAGATTGCATCGTCGTCGTTTCCGGTGATGAGTATATCGTCCACATAGACGAGGAGAAACATTTTGGTATGTCCTTCATGAAATGTAAGGAGAGATGGATCTGCCTTGCTAGGAGAGAAGTCAAGACTGAAAAGATGAGTGCAGAAGGTTGTATACCATTGGCGCGACGCTTGTTTGAGGCCGTATAGAGCTTTCCTTAAAAGGCAAACGTGATGTGGATTTGTTGAGTCTTCGAATCCTTTGGGCTGCTTCATATACACAGTTTCTTGAATGTCACCGTGAAGAAATGCATTCTAGACATTGAGTTGGTGAATTTTCCAGTCATGGTGGAGGGCGACGGTGAACAGGACACGGACAGTTGGTAGTTTGGCTACCGGACTGAAGGTTTCGACATAGTCAATGCCATATTCTTGTTGATTGCCTTGCGCGACCAGCCGCGCCTTGAACCTTGCAACTATGCCGTCGGCGTGAAGTTTCTTTCGGTAGGTCCATTTGCATCCCAGAATTTGCTCGTTTGGAGGAGGGGGAACAAGTCGCCATGTACCTTGTTTTTGAAGTGCAAGGAATTCACTGGCCATGGCATTGCGCCATTCGAGGCTTTTGTCGGCCTCATGGTAGCTGGTAGGTTCCTGCATTGAGGTCGCATTATGAAGCAAATTCAGTTTATTAATGGGTTTTAGAGATCCTGTTTTAGCACGAGTACCCAAAGGATGCCGAGCAGCAGAGGTGCTCGGAGAGGTCTGAATGATGGGTTCCGGTTGATGTGTGTGTGACGAGCTGGTGTGAGGATTGAGCGGCAACACGTTGTGACTGGTATGGTGCTGCGATGGGGCTGTGTCCGCCTGTTGATGGGTTGTATTGTCCTGCTGTAAAGTAGACACAGGTATTAGAAAGGATGGAGGTAAAGCATATGAAGACGATTTTTTAGTTTGATGTAATTGCGAGAAAGGAAAGGATGTCTCAATAAATTGGACATGACGAGAGACAATGAATTTGTTTGTTTCCTTGTGTAGACACTTATAGCCTTTGTAATTGCTGGTGTACCCAAGGAAGACGCACGAGACTGAATTTGGTTGGAGTTTATGCCGAGAATGCTTTGGAAGGAGAGGGAAGCACTCGCAGCCAAAGACACGAAGAGCGTTATAGTCGGGATTGATATTAAACATGAGCGAAATTGGAGCAGTGTTGTTGGTTGTGGGCATTCAGTTGATGAGATGAACAGCGGTTAAGACGGCATCGGGCCAGTAGTTGAGAGGCATGGACGCAGTGTGAAGAAGAGTCCTGGCAGTGTCGACGATGTGGCGGTGTTTACGTTCAGCTACCCCGTTCTGTTCCGACGTGTAGGGGCAGGATAGTTGATGATCTATCCCTTTAGATTGGAGAAATTTTTGAAATTGTTGATTAACAAACTCAGTGCCGCCATCAGTACACATCACCTGCACCTGACGAGCCGTTTGTTTTTCAATGAATTTGATGAAATTAATGAAGATCGGTGTGACATCAGTTTTAAATGTAAACGGAAATAGCCAAGCATAACGAGAGTAATCATCTATAACAAGCAAGTAGTGACGATATCCTTGATTGGATGAAACGGGAGAGGGTCCCCAAATGTCTGAATGTAGCATCGCAAGTGGTGTTTGTTTGCGATTTACAGATTGAGTAAAAACTATTTTATGACTTTTACAGGTTTTACAAGAAGAACAACTGTTCTTATTATTCTTTATGTGCAGAGAGGGATGCACTTGCGAAATAACGTCAAGAATTCTTGGGTGAGGATGCCCTAGCCGTTCGTGCCAGTTCGGATGATGAGTCTGATTGGTAGCAAGCGCCTTCTGCTTGACTTCAGGCTGCTTGATTGATATGGGGTAGAGCCCGGCTTTACAGGGACCTCGGAGAAGAATTCTGTTAGTCTGCAGATCCTTCAACAAAAAATCATTAGGATCAAAAGTGATAGAGATTTGATTATTAGAGACAATATTAGAAATGGAAATTAGATTGTGCGATATAGAAGGAATATGAAGAAGATGGGAAAGAAAGAGCTTACGCTCGGGGGTTGGAAGAATTCCCATGCCGGAGTGCGCAATGGGAACTGATCTTCCATCCCCAACCATGACATGTTCAGAGCCTTGATATGTGGATGGCTGAGTAATATTTTCTTGATCGTGTGTCATGTGGGAAGATGCACCGGAGTCAAGATACCACTCTGTGGAGGATGAATCAGCTGCTGCAAGAAGAGCTTGTCCATTAGTTGTAGTTTGGGAAGATGGAGTCGTGTAGTTCGGGTTGTGTCTGTGCCAGCAGACATCGGCTGAGTGACCCCGTTTGGTGCAGATCTGACAAATGAGAGAGGATTTGGATCCCTGTTTGATTCCAGGTTGATTGCTAGGCAAAGGATGACCGCGGCCACGACGACCACGGCCACGATTTGCATACAGAGCAGTTTGATTGTCAGTCGTATTGGAGAATCGTTGAGAATCTTGACGAAGATATATTTCTTCGCTAATTAACATGGCGTAAAGATTGTCGAGGGACAGCAGTGATTGCAACGTCCAGATCGCCGTTTTGAATGATTGATAGGGAGGCGGTAGGCCATTGAGTATATGAAGAATGATATCTTCATTGTCAAGATTGCACCCAGCGGAGATAATCAGATCTACGGTTTTCTTGATTTCCATAAGATATTCTTGCATTGTCATGTTACGCATTGAGATGTTTTGAAGCTCATTCTTGAGCTGCATTACTTTGGATCTGTTGGCATATTGGAATCTGGTTTGTAATGCACTCCAGATTTCGTGACTGGATTCGAGATGCATAACATATGGTATCACAGTAGCTGAAATGCTAGACGATATTGCAGCTGCAAGGTTTCGATCCGTGAGTAGCCATTCGGCTGCCTCTGATTCAGGATCTGAGTGATCTTGAGCTGCAGAAACCGATTGAGGAGAGTCAAGAAAGGACTCAAATTCATTCGCCTTGAACAGCTTGAAGATCTGGTTCCGCCAGATAGGATAGTTGTTCATCGACAGTTGATGGGGAACGAGAGATTTGAGATTAGAAATAATGAATTTGAGAGAGGGATAGAGAAGAGGTTTATCGGATGTGTCGCCGATGCCCGCCGTCGTGCGGGATGATGCTGCAGGAGATGCAGAAGAAGCCATGGAGATTGTTTCAGGATGGTACCGCGTCTGATACCATAAAGAAACAGAGAAGCGGAACCGAGGCTAAAGGAAGAAGATGAACTTGTATTTCTTTATTGAAGACAATGTACAGTAGAGAAGAGGTTTATCGGATGTGTCGGTACACGTGTAAGCAGAATATTGGATACAAGAATAATAAAGTGCAATTGTAATTTATATAATTATGCTAATAATCATGATGTTGTGGCATTCAAACCCGTAGCGTTGTGGTACTACACAGTATCGCAGTGCCAAATCTAGAGCGTTGCGGCATTCTACTCTATGTCGTTTTAACTCTTCAACATCGGAGCTCTTAGGACACAGCACTGAGGTGCTCAAGTATACAATGACGAGGCGCTATACAAAAAAAAATGGAGGTAAACCCCCCCCCCCCCCCCCCCCCCCCCCGCCGCACCTCCTAACGAGCACAACAAATTGAATTGACGTCCAAGAAAACACTACAATCTAATTGATCGACGCAATTAGATTCCACAAAGAACTAACATGCTTGATGTTTAATGAACTCTCATTTCAACATTTGCTCGAGCATGTTCAAATCAAAAAAGAGTTGCATCTCAATTATCATAAACAGCCAAACTCAAGAGTTTCCACTCAATAAATGCAAACTCAAAATAAAATTATGAAAAGCAGGTGCACATTAAAGAAAACTTTCCAATATGCCAACCTTTAACTCTTTGTTCATAGGCAGCCTTATCCCTCATCATTAACGCTGCCGCCTCTCCATTCAACGGATCTGAAGGATTTGGATACAAGAGAAGCTGTGGAAGGAAAACTTCAAATACATTCACAAGATCTGCAGAGGAGCAAAGAACATTTAAGGACAACTGTTCTATTAAAATATCCAAAACATATCAACATATTGATTTTGTGCACGAATCTATATGCTATCCAATCCAAGTGAATCATGAAATTTACCAAACATAGGGCTCCAAGTCTGGTTAATGACATCCAAACAAATAGATCCAGACCTGAAATTACATCAGAAATGCTATAAGAAGCTCGAAAAGTATCATTAACTGTATCAACTAATGGAGAAAAAAAACAGCATACGTCTCATCCACGTTTGGATGATAAATCTTATTTACAAAACCAATTGAGGGAGATTTGTAGGGATAAGCATCAGGAAGCTCCACCCTAATCCTCCACACTCCACCTTGATACAGACCTGCAGCATCAGTAACATTACTCAAACTGAAGGTGAAAACCATAACCACTATTTAGTAAATCCTGTAAATCAAAATTTAACTAATCTTGAGAGGATTAAAACCTGCAAACTGTTTAGCATGACAGTTACTAAATTTTGTTAAATCCTGATAAACTATTTGGCATGTTCTTTGAAGATTTAATATTTATGTGAGAGAGAAATTGTTAGAGCATCTCCAACCGAAAATCCCATTTTTGACTCCAAAATGCAGTGAAACTAAAAAATGTCGTGATTCATCTCGAATCGAACTCCATTTTGCGCGCTTCTGCGAAGGTAACCGTCTTTCTCCTCTTTCGCGCGTTTCTTTGATAAATCCGGTTGAGGCAAAAAAATCACGTAGGTGATTAGTGCAACTCCAATATTGGAGTCGCAATGTTCACCCGCAAGCAAATAGTGGAAGATTTGGCATTCGGTTAGAGATGCTCAATTCGTTAAATGGAGTGAATGTTGGGATTTAACGAATCATAGATTTAATCAATAACTACAGGATTTCAAATCCCAATTTTCTGCTTGGCAGGATTTAAGCTAAATCTTGCTTAAATCTGGCATAAAATAGTATACCAAACAGCCCCAATAAAAAATGCCATATCGTCAAATCACCCACTTAATTCAACACATCCATGACTAGGCGTCCAGCCGATATTAGTCCACGTCGATCACTAGAAATAAAATAGAAAGAACAGCTCAGCCGCAGAAGCTCCTCTGATTTTTTAACAAGGAGGAAAGGAAATAGCTCTAACTTCTCATTCCATAAAAATAGATCATCATCTTTAACCATAGATACTCCTCAAAATGGTCAAAGTAAGATCAAAAATCAAATTTTGAACGCCTACATCCAATTAGTTTCTACAAAATCCAACAAGATTACAATCACTCCGCCCAAAAATTTTCCCATCTAAGCTTTATTTGTATGAACAAATCAAAGAAAAAATACAGAAGGTGGAGCAGAAGCATTTACTCTCTTTAGGCCCATGAAAATCCACAAAAAACTCGTTCATCCCATCGTTTACCATCTCCACCTTATGATCACTCATCATTCTAACAAAAATAAGAACCAGTCAGAACTAAGACAAAAAGTAGAAAGAAATCAAGAGAAAGACAGAGAAGTTTCAGATTATCACAGCTTCATCAAATCCATCTCTCGGCGCTTGCTTGGAGAAGACATCTCTCCTTCAAGGTTTGATGAAGAGCTACAGAGAAACAGAGCTGGATTACTGAGAAGGAAATTGAAGAGAGAAAAGCTCAGTTTCCTCTCTAATGGAGCAGGAGAGACGCTGACACAAGAGTAGGTACTGCCTTACAGGACAAACTCTTTTATGGAATGAAATCAAAATTTCTAAAATCACATTAATTAACTATATATTAATACCATCAAAGTAACTTCTCGTGCCAAATATATTAAGTATAGAATTATGATCGTTGATTTTGATTGAAAATAAATGTCTATTTAATTTGTCTTTTAAGTATGATTATTGGTTAATCATGATTTAAAAATAATTAAAATTTTGTTTTTAAATAATTGGATTAATTTAGATTCGTTTTTACCAAACTATAATGATTAGTGTAAGAGTTACGTTTAATGGAAAAAGATTAGATCATTAAAAATAATCAAAATGTCCCAAAAAGAAATAAAAAAAAATTAATTTTGATCACATTTAAATTAGGATATTCTCACCCGAAATTTTGTGGCTTGCGTGAGGAGAAAAGGAAGGCAAGCAAGAGAAACAATTAGACAAGTTGAGCACATTTAAAGAATATGTGTTGTATGAATATACGTTTTGTATATATTACTTATCGTGCTCAATAATCTCTCCAACTATGGAGCATAAGCGATTTAGATGACTTGTTCAAGGAACCTATACGGTTTCAATAGGAAGCTACTTCCAACTTAATAACACTAGAGTTTAAAATAATAATGAAATTAAATAAATTTGATCTATAGATAATACATCATCAAAAATAGCTTTGACCGTGCATGAGTCTAGCAGTTGAACTCCGATTTTAGCAAATTTATAGTCAAACTAAATGTCTCGAAGAGACGAACCAGACGACACCAAAATTGGTCAAATCTGCTAAATGTCTCGAAGAGACGAACCAAACGACATCAAAATTGGCCGAAGCTTATTTAGAATGTTCAAAGCTTAAATTGGATTACCAATGATATTCAAATATGACATGCTTATAATCGAATCGAGCAGCTCGACGAAACGAACCCAACGAGCTCAAGATCATTGAATTCTGGCATCATTAAGGCACCTAAACACTTGAAAAATGCTCTGTGATCGGAGGAATATATATGGGCCGAATGATGGAGCACTCCAATCTTGCCTCAGACCTTCTCTATATTTACAGGGTATGCCCCATGAAAATCTATAAATAGACCACTTTCTACATGAAGGGAGGACCTTCGGTCATATATTGGAGAGAGCTCTAAGGCTTTAAGAGCTCCAACATCACCGCAGGAGAACCCCTATCGACTGTCGTCGGACCACCATCCGACCATGGATCATTGCTGGACTTTCGTCCATCTGTTGTCAGACCACCATCCGGCCATTGACCAATACCAGACTTCCACCCGGCCGCCAACCTCCACCAGACTTCAGCCCAACCATCGTCGAACCACTGCTCTGCCGCTGACCATCGTTGGACTTCCACCCGGCCATCGACCGTCGCTAGACTTCCGCCCAACCATCATCGGACCACCTCCCATGGACTTCCACCTAGTTGCCAACCATCGTCGAACCACCACCCAGCCACCAATCGCCATCAGAGTTCCACCCGGCTGCCAACCTCCATCACCAGATTATCAACAGACCACCATCTGGTCGCTGATTTTTGCTGGACTTCCACTTGGCTATAAACCGCCGCCTGACTTGCACCCGACCATTGTCGGACCACCGCCCAATCATTGACCACCGCCAGACTTCTGTCTGATTATCGTTGGACTACTAACAAGCTGCTGACCGCTACCGAGCTACCACCTAGCGTTCGACTGCTGCCATAATCCTGCCTAACAGTCGTCGGATCACATTTGCGCGCCGACTACAATCCTTTTTGCCATGTCGTCTACCAACTAAGGTCCCTTCGACCATTGTCGCTCATCGATTATGGTCAGTTCGACCTCCATTGCCCACTGACTACGATCCCATCGTCGGTCGGCCCCCGACTACAGTCCCTTCAACCAACATAAATCGATGACTATGATCTCTCCGACCTCTATCGCCTGCTGACTTCGATCCTTCTGATCATCATTGCTCCCTGACTACAGTCCCTCCGACCTACGTCGTCCCCCGACTAAGGCTCTACAACCTCCTTCCTCTTGCCAACCAAATGAACGTGCTAACTTTCAAATAAGAATGGCTCCCTTATTATTAGATTCTTGCAAACACCACCATATAATGTGCTTTATATTATGCATATTTATTACATCATATTAAGGCCTTTACTCCATGGAAGGACCTCATTTGTAATCAACAATAAACACTAGTGAAATCATTTTAACTAGATCAGACCCTGTGATTTTTTACCTTTTCAAAATTTTCCACATAAAAATCATAGTATCACTTATGACTCGCATCCCTCTCACTTTATTTGTATGTGTGTTGAATCTTTGTTCAAAGCTAAGACATTAAGCTCTTTATCGCTCTATCGTCGTGAATATTCTAGTCCGGAACAATAGAATTGAGCAAGATTAATATATAATTAGTAATATTTTATGTTAACATTGTTAAATTAAAGAGCTTAATTTTTAACATATATGCTTCATTTAGGATAGCTTTCATAATGCTTTGTAAAGCTATGGTAGAGAAAGTAACCTTTCATAATTGTTATGAAACATAATTTTTTAGTATAGAACTTTTTTAGAAGTAACAAAAAAGCAGTGGTCAAATAAAAATTATAATTGTGATCTAAAAAATAAAGCAGTAAGAAAGTTGTTAAAAAATAAATCACAATGAGAGACCTTTAAGATTTTTTCATTGATTATTTTTCTCTGGCTATTTTTTTCTATATATATATATATATATATATATATATATATATATATATATATATATATATATATAATAACATCAAATTTTTATCTCACTATGTAGATAAAAATACAGCACAGTCTTTGCTAAGTATGAAGCCCTCGATGAGAGTGTTATTAGGAGGATAAGTACATATAAGAGTTTAAGTCTTAGATGCATAAAAGTAGTCTCATCTTGGGAATATTTTAGTTACTTTTTAAATAGTTGAATGATTAAAATGATTCTTTAATATAGTTGAAGATTATTTTGATCTTTTATAAAATGTCAATGAATTATTTTGATCCATTTCTTTATTTTACCATCTCTAAAGCCATTTAGAAGCATAAGCTCCCGGCGAAACGTTAGCCACACTCACTCTTATTAGTAGTAGATGAACCTCATGTGCTTGTAAATGGTAAAATTATTCTGTGCGGACGACAAGGACGCCGTTTGGAGGCGAATCAGAACATGCTACGTTACCTTTTTGTTGTGTACTACGGCTGCGTACCAAGTGACGTGATGCACAAAATTCTCCTCCGGACGGTCTGGTTTCCGTACAAAATAATTTCTCGTGTAAATGAGCCAAAAATGGATAAGATGGGGCCTTGTTTGGCTGATTCATAAACTACCTACCCTTCATTAACAAACCAAAAATATTACTCAAATTTGTCTCATCTGCTATTGAGTCAAACAGGAACAACAAGGCAAGCCAATGAACATTATTTCATCACATTTTTATTGATAGCTCTAGTTTCATAAAATAAGAGGTTGTGATCAACTTAATATTACTTAAAACATGCAAAACATATGCAGTCCACAATTGAAAAAGCTAATTATCTGACTCTATGTTGAAACAAAATCACAAACGATATCAAAATATATTACATCCATCACAGTACTAAAAGCTAAGCTTATCTTTTGCACACTAATAAAACAGATTATATATAAGCATAATCACCTCACACTCTACTGCTTAACCAGCTTTACATCAGGATTTCTCATTGGCCCCAGCCACATATCCTCCATTACTCTTGATGATAAGCTCCATAACAGATCCTGCTGCAACTTTGATTTAATAGGCTTACTCTTCTTTCCCAGCTTCCCCAACCCATTGGCCACCAGCCATTGAGTTGCAGTTAACCTGCTCTTCTCCCCATCCCAAGTAATCCTCTTCTCTCCAGACCTCACCTTCAAGCCTCCTACATGGATGCTAATCACTTTATATCTTGTTTCTTCGTCATCTTCTGTATCTTCATTTGGTCTGATGATTTGTATTAGAGCAATAACTGGAGCACCAACAGCCTCATATTGCCTTGCAGGATCTCTCAACTGAATGATCGCTAGTAGTGTTAGTCTCTGATATTCGTCAGAAGTTTTCTCATCTTCATCAATGGAAATGGCTGAATCCAATATTTGATGGGGATTATCTGTTCCTGCAAGTAGAGGTAGCAAAAAAAAAACAACTTAAAAAAGGAAAACTAAACCCAACAAAGAAAAAAACATTCTGTTTCTAAAATTGCACAAAAGGATCTGTTTGGTTTGACTTAATTTGTAGTTTTTTTGTAAACCAAGAAAAGTCGAATCGTACTTGAAAGACTTTATGTTTGATTAATAACTTATAAAACTAAACCAACCAGAATAAAAAATAAAAAAATCCTAGCTGAATCTGTCTTGGAAACAAATGAAATGGTGCCCACCCTTACCTGAAAGTGGCAATACATTAAAAGTAGCTTCCTCCTCAGCCATATCTGCTTGGACCTTAAGAGCTTCAAGTGCCATTTCCTGTATCCTCTGAATTGAGAAGGCTAGAATCTCCTCAAGCAATATTGAATTCTCTTTAATACTCCAGTTCTCATTCAAGCTCCTTCCTTTCATGTCTTCGCTCATTGCTGAAATCATTCTCTTGACTGCACCAATTGACTTTGCTGCGCTAGAGCTTCCGCCTTCCTTGTTCCTTCCACTTATAATGGCAGATGCAATACCTTCAAAAGCTATTTGCTCAGCGGTTTTACCCAGCAACTCATCCATGGCTGCCATTAAGATCAGTTTGGAGCACAGCTCTTCAAGACCCACGGCAGCCAACCTCTGGAAAACTTCCAATCCACTGGAAAGCCTTGGGTCTCGGAGGACGAAAGCCTTTGAGATTTGCAGTACAAGTTTTGGTGTCTCTTTTCTAGTTATTAATTGGTTGAATGGATTCATTGATGCCATGAAACCTCCATCCTTTGTCTGAATTACAGGACCCAAACCATTGCCAAGATCAGGAAGTAGAACCTTTGTCTCTTGATTTTCATCTTTTTCAGGTATCTTTCCAACCTCCAGCTGCTTGTTGTTAGCTTTTTCATCAAGCATTTGAAGGAACTCTCGTGTCACAGTCTCCTCACTGGCATCAAGCTTGTTCTTCTCATCTTTTTCTTCCGTGCTCGTCGTAATGATCAAATTCTTGCTCATCATAGACTCGAGATCCTTAATGTCATTAGCAATTGAATCAAGCTCCATCAACCGAAATTGCTTCTCGGCTCGGTTATGAACTACTTCCTTCACAACTTCACCTGTTGGTGACCTTTTTTCTGCTTCATTATCGTCTTCTGCTCCAACCCATAGCTCGGTTCCCTTGTCAACTATCTGAAACTCTGGAAAATCAAAATTTTCGACATCCGCTTGCTCGAAAATGGACATTTTATTTACCCTAGAGTCCAGAGTTGAGATACTGAATGAGTTCATGGACTTCCTTATGGCTCTTCCAGAAGAGAAACTCAGCAATCCTTTATTTTTCAACCTTTCCGTCTCAGTCACCCTGTTATAAATTCCAACTCCTCCATCATCCATGATCTGAAAACCTACTCTGAGAGCCAATTTACCTCTCTCTGCCTTCCCCGTAAGCTCGACCGCCGCATCCCACTTCCGAATTCTGGCTCCCTCTAAGCTCCCCTCTATGGACTCCCTGATGAGTTGGCTCAGGTCGACAATGGTCCTTCCAAGCTCAAGCTCCGCCACATCAACGGCGACAACCGAAATTAGGAACGGGCGGGCCTCGAGCTTGATCGGCTTCCTCGTGGCCGCGCCACCACTGCAATGAACATTGCATTGTATGAAGAGGGTCTCCTCAAACTCAACACAACCTTGAAGAACTCGGCTGGGCATAGCGCGCACCGCTCCATCCCTCGATTCTCTCTTTCGAATACCAACGGAGAGGCGGAGCCCATTCATGGATTCCGGGAGGTTGCGAATGGCGAGGACCTCAACCACGAAAAGGCAGCTGATTCGCCGCATTCCAATATGGGTTAACATCCGAATCGGCTTCCAGTTCCTGATGCCTCTCTTCTGCTCTGCAGATAGAGAGGCTTGATTGTTTTGAAGAAGAACTTGTGGATTCTGCCATTGGGAAAGAGAAATACAGCTGTCCAGATCGACAGAGAGATTCAAGGTTGGGAGGGTAAGAGAAGTAGTGCGTCGGCGAGCAATGGGCGGTTGGGAGAGGGACTGGTTCAGGGCTTCCAAATCATGGAGGAGCTCTGAGCCGGAGCTTCTTGTGACGGAGTTCGAAGCCATGGATCGATGAAGGTAAGTTAAGTTCCTGAACAAGTTACTGGTGGTTTTAATGGTGTTGGTGGGTGAAGAGTGTGCGCGTTTTATGGATCAGAAGCAGCCGCTTAGCTATTCAGATAACAACAAATTTTCTGGTGGAAAAGGTCAAAACGTAGGCTTGTTTTTTTCCAACGGTGCATTTGTTGCCAACCGCGTGTTCTTACTTTGTTTAAAAGAGTACACCAACGGCCGGCAAAATGATTTTTACTGAATAATATGATTTATTCTTTTCAAAAAAAAAAAAGAATGCTATGATTTAATTACAGTTTTATTTATAAAAAAATCATTTATTATTAATATTTTATTTTATTTTTTTAATGAGCACTCATAAGAAATCATGATTATTCATTTATTTAAACAAGATTTTAATTATTTATAAAATACATAATAAATGAAAAAATAAACATATTATTTTAGGATATTTTAGGATATAAATTTATTTTCTACGACTAAATAATTTTTTATGAAATAACCACTTCACATGCAAATTTATTAAAAAAATTAATCTGATAATATTTTTTAAGAAAATATTGATGGCGTATATTTGGCCACGTGTATTTTCTACTGTACAATACGTGGTTAGTAGAGTTCAACGTGCTCTCTATTTTGCGATCACAATTAACACGCACAGGCTTTAATGAATGGATAATATTGCATGAAAATAATAAAGAATAGGAACCACGT
>JADPUM010002011.1:0-12004 GCA_016618105.1 Dendrobium huoshanense
CAAACAACCGTTGAAAAAAGCCGATCGTCTAGGCTGATTAGGTGTATCGTCCAGGCCGATGCACAATAATTGATCGTACCGGCTGAAGTTAAATCATTTTAAATCTCTCCACGTGTATCGTCCAGGATGAACAGTGGATCGGCCAGGATGATTGTCCAATAATGGATCGTGGGGGGCTGATTTTAAGGATTTAAACGTGCTGACATGTGGATCGTCCAGGATGATCCAGTGTATCGGCCAGGACGATGCACATAAAATGCATCGGCCAGATGAAATATTCTATCGGCCAGAACTATCATCATGATTGCAATAGAGTTCGATCAGATTTTCCAGGACGATATAATATCGTCCAGTACGATGAGTTACAGCAAGCACAGAAAAGGTCAGTAGATGGATTTTGAAAAAATTTGCCCTATCGTCCAGGACGATAATAGTATCAGCCAGGATGATGTGACTAGAATTTTGAAACCAAAGAAAACATGGTGATGATCAAGGCCCTCAAAAATAAAACAAAATAAAATCAGACAAAAAGATAATAAAAATACAACGAAAATAAAAAATGAATATTTTTGAATTTTAATTTTTCTAATTTTTTTTTATGAAGGCTTCATATGAGAAGTTCTAAATAATTAAATTTTCGAGTTCCACAAGATCAAGGAGTTTAGCCAATCCTAATCATACAAAGTTAAAATATTTGATTCTGTTAACCCTAGATCAGACGTTCCTTATGCTACAAATTTTCTTTGAAAAACAAAAAGGTTTAACTCAGAATAAACCTAATTGGGAAAAAAGAAGATCCAATCAAAACTTGTTTACAAAGAAAAAATCTTATAAATAATAAAACAAAGTAATTTGTCTCAATCAAGGAATTTGAAATCAAGCCTTTGAAATCATCAAACACCCAATGAGTTTTCTAAGTTTTAAAAGTTTAGAAAAAGAGAGGATAGCTTGCATTTAGTGGGCTCAATTTATGCCTCTTGTCACTTTCATTGGCTCTTTGAGCATCTTTTGATTCTTTGATACACTTTTGTGAATATATTTTTTATTCTTTTTTTTTTAAAAAATTTGGCATCATTGGCCACTTTCCTTTTTTAATTCTTGCAAGCTAAAAGCTCTTTAATAAACCCTAAAAAAAAAACTTAGTTGTGAGTATATCCTCAAAATATTAGAGAATAGGAGCTCTCTCCCTAACATAGGGAAGAACAATCTACAAAACAAACATCAAAATCATGTGATAAATACAAAGGCATGATTTTAATTTATCTTGAAAGATATATAAGAACTTTGGTTATTATGCATAAGATAAATTATTGTAGCAAGAAAATGATCTAAATTTCAAAAACCATTGGTTAAAATGAGTTAGACGTACTTTTAGAGAAGAAAATCATACCACAAAACAAGGCTAGAAGGAGGGAAACCATTAACGGTGTTTCTCCCTTTAACCAATTTAGAAAAGCTAAACACTATCTTTAAAACTCCAAAATTTAAAATATTGAAAAGATTCATCATATGGAAAAACCAAATATAAAAGAAAAAAGAAAACAAAACAATCTAAAACAACAACAAAGCAGAAATAAAACACACTTAAACAAAAACACATTTCAAGAAATTATTAAAGCAGCAGGTTTAAGCATTTATGAGTTGCGAGCCTTCATATGTCCAGTTATCCTATGCTCCCACAAGGTCTTTGGTGAGAGCACACCTGTAAAACTCAAGAACAGTCAGATTTAGGAACCCAAACAGGTTTGGGCCCCTTCTTAAAAAAAGTAGAATGCAATGCAGCTATGGTGTGCTGTGAATCATGCACCTTAGGTCTCCACACCCAATGTGTACTACGGTGAATGGTGCAAGTGTGTGAGATGTGTTCTAGCATGCCACATAAAAAATATCTAACTTCAGGAAAAGGTTTCTTAAATGATTTGAGTTATAATGCCTCTTCCTAGGTTTTGGCTTAAAATCAAAAGTAGATGTCATCCAATTTTTCTTACATGTTTCCAAATCATTTTGAATCCTGAAGTTAGTTCTTTTTAATGCATCATTATCAATCCTCAATTTTTTCTCAATCTCTTTAGATTTCTTAAGATCAGAATTAAGTGAGGTGTGTGAAACTTTTAATGTATTATGTTCATCAATTAATTCGAGATACTTTTTGTTTAACTCATCAAATTCATCAAGAAGAGCCATGTGATTTGAATCAATCGTTGCATGATCTTTGAGAAAAACTTCATGCTATTTTTGTAAATTCAAAAGCTCTAATTTTAGGCTTGCATGAGTTTTCTTGAATTTTTTGTATGATGTATGTATTTTCTCATAAATCTCAAACAATTCATCATAGGTTGGTTTACATACCTCTTCCTCATCACTTTGCTCAAGATGATCTTTCCCCATTAAGCACAGGTTTGTAGTCTCTTCCTCTGGTTCAGTCTCAGAGGACTTAGTACTAGATTCTGCCCAGAATGCCATTTGGACTCTCTTCTTGTCCTTCCTCGACTTAGGTTTCTCCTCACATTTTTCCTTTTATTTGCTTGAGTTATCTTGAAGTGTTGGGCAATCAGTTTTCACATGTCCTGATTTCTTGTATTCATAACAAATAACATTAGAAGATCCTTTAACATGTTTATGATCCTTACCTTTTCTCCAATTTTGATGATGCTTTTGTTTCTTCCATAGAAAGCTTTTGAATTGCCTTGTGATGAAGGCAACTTAATCGCTTTTAGTCCTGGAAGATTCAGAATCCGATTTGTGCTCCTTTAGTGCAACTGTTTCTCCTTCTTCTTCTCACCTGCATTAAGATTTCTTTGATTCACCCCTTGCTTGTAAGAAATGAGTGAGCCAAGTAAGTTATCAATTGAATAAGTATTCAAATTCTTAGATTCAGTGATTGCAGTGATTTTAGCATCATATGACGAAGGCAAGCATTTCAAAATCTTCTTTACTTTTTCAAAGTTTGAAAGTTCTTTTCCTAATGCATGTAGTGAAGTAACTATCTGAGTAAATCTAGTATACATGTCAGAAATCGATTCATGAGATTTCATACAAAAAAGTTCATAATCATGCAAGAGAAAATTCAAACGGGATTGTTTAACTTCATTAGTGCCTTCATAGGTGATACACAACTTATCCCAAATTTCTTTACCAATTTTGCAAGTAGAGACACGCATGTAATCCTTAGATTTTAAAGCATAGAAAAAAAAGTTCAAACATTTTTGCATTCAATTTAGCTAAATCTCGTTCATCAAAAGTCCATTCGGTAAAAGCAACTTCAGTTTTAACACCATTAATTTCACGAGAAGATGAAGAATAACCTTCTTGAATAATCATCCACATGCAATAATCTATAGATTGTAAAAACATTGACATGCGGGTTTTCCAAAAGTCAAAAGATAGGTTATCGAATAGGGGAGGTTGGGTAATAGAATACCCATCTGTAGTGTTACGATTGCCAAGGTTAGCCATGGATCAAATTCAAAAAGTTTTCAAACTTAAATATTTGAATATCGCTCTGATACCACTTAAAAGTTTGTTAGGGATGTTAAGCCATATGAACTTAGTTCCAAGCTAACCAAGAGGGGGGGGGGGGGTGAATTGGTATTTTAAAAAATTTCTTTCCACAAAGAACAAAAACACATAAACCAAAATCACGCCATGAGAAAAACAATGCAGAAATAAAAGTGCGGAAGCAAGAAAATAAGAACACAGAGATTTTTAGAGGTTCGGTAAACTTGACCTACGTCCTCTCCTTGGAGGAACCCTCCAAGTATTGCATTACAAAACGTGACTCTCCTTTAGCCCCCACGGCTAGGCGGAGAAGCCCTCACAAGAACCTCCTTTTTGCCACCCCGGTAAGGCAAAAAACCTATCTCCTTTTGCTTCCTCCTGAAGCTGGCAGAGAACCAACAACTAGATGCTTACTCCTTACCTCTACTGACCCTTCCATGGACGAGAATCTCTAGATGAAGAATAAGCAGAGCGATCCTTGAAGCAACCCTTGTGAATCCTCTCACAAGCTCCCCCTCACAAGATCCTCTCTCTCTCCCTCTCTCTTTTTCTCTCCTCAAGGCCTTCTCAGGTCAAGGAAGCAACCAAAAGGTTGTTCAAAATGTTAAATAAGAGCTCTTAAATTAAAGAGCTTTAAAGGAGCTCATTAATTGCAAGTTGTCGACATTATCGTCCAGGCCGATGTGGACATCGGCCTGGCCGATCAGTATGAAGTTCGGCCTGGCAGAAGTTCGGCCAGAGCATTGCCCTGAATCCTAAACTGGATGATTAAAAATTAGCTTGATCGTCCAGGCCGATCTCACGATCGTCCCAGCCGATCTGTTCAAATCAGATTAAAATCATCTTAAGCATCGCCTTGTTTACAAGCTGGCCGATCCTGATCGTCTAGGAGTAACTAAGGATTTTGAATATATTATCCTGGCCAATCCTGTGATTGTCCAGGACGATGTGATCCTATTAATCATCCTTAATTACTCTCTTGATTTCCTGATCAATTAAGGCATAATTTGTGAATATCATCCAGACCAATCAAAGATCATCCTGACTGATTATTTAAAAATATAGTATACCTTAGTTGTCTATGGCGGCAACTTATTTCTATTTTAACCTTATCGTCATGTACGATACACGTATCGTCCAGGCTGATATGTTAATGTTGGCTGCCTTAATTAAGAATCCATTTTTAGACTTTCTGTTTTAAACCTGATTGTCCAGGACGATGTAAATATCGTCCTGGCTGATATGAGTAAAAACAGAAATTCTAATTCTCTCAAGTGTATGTGTGTAGGGTTACTTAGCATCAGTCTCTTTGACAATTACAAATAGACTCAATAAGAGAAAAACAAAGTACAGACTGACTCAACCCTAAACCTACAAAATCTTTAACTAGCTTCGTTTGTTCGTCCGATCTTTGATTCCTGAAAAGTTAGAAGATACAGGAAGTCCAAGTGTTTATCAATCATCAAAATATAAATCATGAAAATAGATTTGCAACATACATTACTTGGTTATAGTTGGTATAATTAGTGTTTATATGTTCATTTGCTCAACCAAATCATAGTTGGCAAGCTATTTAGGCCAGGAGGATTATATTCAGGCAACATTGTTCAAAAGGATCATAGACATTCTTTAGAGGTTTAAAAGATCATATTGGAATGTGATGGAGGTCATAAAAATCATAGTTGGGTAATGGTGATCAGGAGACCATAGTCTAGAGATAGTAGCAGAAGCGATCGTATTCGACAGGTGATAAATCTCGTACAAACTATTATAAGCAGGTGACAAATGTCAGATAGGCTAAAGTCCAGTAAACATGGTTGGAAGGGTTCTTGGCGGGGGGGAGGCAATGATTGTCAGAAAATATATTTCCAAATGATGGAGGTATGAAAGACTGTGGTCAGTGGTCAACGATGGTAAGAGAGATCGTAGTCAGGCGACAGAAGTCAGAAGTGCTGAAACTTTTTCACTATGAATTAGGTTGTTAAACCTAAGCTTATGAATTAGGTTGTTAAACCTAAGCTTATGTCCCAGGGCTAACAAAGAGGGGGGGTGGTGAGTTTGTATTTAAAAAAAATTTATCCTCTTTTAAAATTTAAAACCGAGAATTTAAATTTAGTGAATTTTATAGAAAACGTTTTTCAACCACAATTTTGAAACAATAAAATAGAAAAATAAAAAGCAGCAGAAAAATAAAAGATACGAGATTTATAGTGCTTCGGTCAAACTGTACCAAAGGCTAAAAGTTTTTAAAGATGTCTGGAAGTTGATTATCAGTAGAAACATGAGTGAGTTCAATTTCTCCTTTGGATACATGATTCCTTATGAAATGATGTCTTATGTCAATATATTTGGTTCTTAAATGTTGAATAAGATTTTTAGAAATATAAGTAGCACTAGTGTTATCACAATAAAATGGAATAGTGCCTATAATTAATCTTAAATCAATCAACTGTTGTTTTAACCAAAATACTTATGCCACACAAGTTCCTAATACAATGTATTCAGCTTCTGCAGTAGATAGGGGCTACTGAATTTTGTTTTCTACTGGATCAAGAGACTAAAGAATTTCTAATAAGTTAACATGTTCCAGAAGTTCTCTTTCTATCCACTCTACAACCTGCAAATTCAAAATCTGAATAACCAATTATTTCAAATGAAGAGCTAAACTTAGGATACCAAATTCCTAAGTTCTAAGTTCCAAATAGATATCTTAGAATCCTTTTTACTGTTATTAAATGTGATTCTTTTGGATCTGATTGAAATCTAGTACACAAATAAACACTAAATATAATATCAGGTTGTCTGGCAGTCAAGTAAAGAAAAGATATAATAATCCCTTTAAATTTCTTTTGATCAATAGATTTTCCCTTAGGGTCTTTATCCAACGAAACTAAGGAACATATAGGTGTACTAACATGTTTAGCATTGTCCATTTCATACTTTATGAGAATGTCCTTAACATAATTTAACTGACTAAGAAATGTACCTTCCTCAATTTGCTTAATGCTAAATCCTAGAAAGTAACTTAAATCTTCTATTAGACTCATTTCAAATTCACTACTCATTATTTTAGAAAAATCATCACAAAGATTTTTATTTGAAGATCCAAAGATGATGTCATCCACATAAATTTGTACAATGATTATATCCTTTCCAACTTTCTTGAAAAAGAGAGTTATTTCCACACTTCCTGTTTCAAATGATATTTCAAGTAAGAAGGTACTCAACCTCTCATAGCAAGCCCTAAGAGCCGGTTTCAATCCATATAATTCCTTTTTTAATTTGAAAACATGATTTGGGTATTTAGAATTTTCAAAACCTAGTCGTTGTTCTACAAAAATATCTTCTTGAATTATCCCATTTAAAAAGGCATTTTTTACATCCATTTGATATAATTTAAATCCTCTAAAACAGGCAAAGGCTAGCAAAACCCTAATTACTTCAAGTCTAGCAACAGGGGGAAAAGTCTCCTTAAAATCAATTCCTTCAATCTTATTATACCCCTTAGCAACTAATCTAGCCTTATTTCTAATGACCACTTCTGAGTCATTCATTTTATTTTTAAATATCCACTTAGTTCCAACTACACTTTGATCCTTTGGCCTTGTAGTTAATTCCCAAACTTTATTTCTTACAAATTGATTTAACTTTTCTTGCATGGCAAAAATCTAAAATTCATCCGAAAGTGCTTGATCAATATTAGTGGGTTCTATTATAGAAATGAAGGCTAAATGATTGACTTCTTTGTTTAATCCATGCCTAGTCCTTACACCCTCACTAGGTTCACCAATTATCAACTCCTTTGGGTGATTTTTAGAAAATCTCAAATCTCTAGGCAAAGGGTTTTCTATCTACAAAATTTCTTCCACATTTTCTTCTAAATTTTCTTCCAAATTTATTTTATCAATCTTTTGGGAGTTATCCTCAATCTCATATTCTACAACATTTGGCTCTTCCAAATTTCCAAATTCATCAAGTACAACATATGTGGTCTCATCAATTACCAAAGTTCTTTTATTGAATACTCTATAAGATTTTTCAACACATGAGTATCCAACAAAAATTCTTTTATCCAATTTTGAATCAAATTTTCCTAAGACAGATTTTCCATTGTTATGTATAAACACTTTACAATCAAAAATATATAAATGAGACAAATTAGGTGTTCTTCCTTTTAGAAAATCAAAGGGTGTTTTATTTAAACAAGATCTCACATCCACCCTATTCAGAATATAACATGCAGTGCTAATCACCTCAGCCCAAAAATATTTAGGAAGTGATTATTCTGCCAACATTACTCGGGCGGCTTCTATTAATATTCTATTTTTCCTTTCCACTACCCCATTCTCGTGAGGGGTTCTAGGTGCAGAAAAATTGTGATCAATTCCTTTATCCTTACAAAAATTCTCAAATCTTTCATTTTCAAAATCTCCTCAATGATTACTTTGTATTGTCATGATTTCACACCCAAGTTTTCTTTGAATCCAAGTCCAACAATTTCTAAATTTCTCAAATGATTCACTCTTATGAAATAGAAATCTAACTCATGTGAATCTAGAGTAATCATCCACAATCACAAAGCCGTATACCTTTCCTCCTATACTTACAGCTCTAATTGGTTCAAAAAGATCCATATGCAAAATCTCCAATGGTTTACTAGTTTTAAGATCCTTATTGGACTGAAAAGAGGACTTCACTTATTTTCTTAATTGTTAGACATCACAAAGGTGGTCCTTAGTAAAGTCTAGTTTCGGTATACCTCTCACTAAGTTCTTTTGGGTAATCCTCCTAAGATTTTTCATGCTTGAATGATATAGTCTCCTATGCTAAAGCCATGACTCATCAGATACAGTTTTCAAACAAAAAGTAGTAGGAGTTTGAATATAATTCAAGTCTAGCATATAAACATTATTAACCCTTTTACCATTCAAAACATCTTATCATTTAGGCTTAATATGTAGTTAGTAGGAAAAAACTTCACATAATATCCTTTATCACATAGCTGGATTATACTTAACAGATTATGCTTTAAGCCTTCTACCTCATTAGTCCCCTCATATATTATACAAAGTCAATCCCACATATCCTTTCCACTCTTGAATGTAGAAACATACATGTAATCTTCTGATTTAAGTGCACAAAAGAAACTGTTCAAGCATTTGGCATTTAGTTGTGCTAAGTCACGTTCTTTTACTATCTAGTCCACAAATGTCATTTTAACTCTAACTCCGTCAACTAGTCTAGTTGGTTTGTATACCCTTCCTGAACTAAGATCCACATACGAAATCAAGTGACTGTAAAAAAGTAGACATGCGTGTTTTCTAAAAATCAAAAGAAATATTGTCGAACAGTGGAGGTCTAGTTATCGAGTAATCCTCTGGTGTATTTTGGTTTCTAAATGTAGCCATTTACGTTAATCAAAAAGTATTCTAAACTTATTATTTTGAAACTAAGCTCTGATACCACTTGTTGAAACTTGTTCACAATGAATTAGGTTGGTAAACCTAAGCTTATGTCCCAGCGGCTAATCAAGAGGGGCGAATTGGTATTTAAAAAAAATTTACCCTCTTTTAAATTTAAAATAGAGAATTTAAATTTAGTTAATTTTATAGAAAAAGTTTTTCAACCACAATTTTGAAACAGTAAATAGAAAAATAAAAAGCATCAGAAAAATAAAAGATACAAGATTTATAGTGTTTGATCAAACTCGACCTACGCCACTCCTCGGAGGCACCCTTTGAGTATTGCACTAATACCACTAGTGACTCTCCTTTTTCACCCACAGCAAGGTGGAGAAGTCTTTACAAAACTCTCTTCTACCACTATCCGATGTGGCAGAGAACCGTCGTCCTTTTACACTCTTCCTAGTGTTGGCAGAGAACCGTCCATCCTTTCCCACTCTCTCGGTGTGGGCATATATCCTTCATCCTTTCACACTCTCCTAGTGTGGGCAGAGAACCCTTCGTCTTTTCACACTCTCCTAGTGTGGGCAGAGAACCCTTCGGTTGTTCACACTCTCCTAATGTGGGCAGATAACCCTTCAGCTGTTCACACTATCCAAGTGTCGACAGAGAACCGAATCTCTTCGATAGATCTTCTTTACAATAAATCTAGAAGAAAGAGATAAAAGAGTGAAGTAAACACAAATAAAAAGTAAAGATTCTTACATTTGAACACCAAGTGAAGCATTCACACTCTAGTAGGGAGAATCCTTCTTCAAACACTCTCTCCTTGACTCTTCTTTCAATAAGCACGAAGATTAGTAGGCAAAAGATTATGTGGCATTCTAAATTGGACTATGTATATGAAAGACATCCAAAAATTACAAAATTTTAAGTCAACACGAAGTTGATCGTCTCGTACGATCATGAACCATCTTGGACGATTTTACTTAATGAGTGGAAATGAATCAAATGTATATTGGTACGAACTGATATCATACCCGAGAATCATCACGTACAAACTATGTTTGTCCGGTACGAACAGTTATACCATAGGTCGGTTCAAAAAAATAAAACTGTAGGCCGTCGCAAAAATTTAAAGAGTCGGTTCACTTCATACTGGGACGAATATGAGTTCGTCCGGACGAATTTTTAACATAGAACAATTCGTCCTGGGACGACTTTGAAATTTTTTGGACGAAAATTTTCCAGAGAGCATTTCGTCCTGGCATGAATATGAATTTTGTCTAAAAGAAAATTTTGCAAAGGTCATTTTGTCTTGGGACGAATTAGAGTTCGTTTGGAAGAAAATTTTCTAGAGAGCATTTTGTCTTGACACGAATATGAATTTCGTTTGAACAAAAATTTTCCAGAGGACATTACATCCTGGTACGATTAACATTCATCCTGGACGATCAGGACTTAAAAATTTTTTTTCGACTCCTGTTTGTTCCATTGATCTTTAGAGGAGATAATTGACTTGATCATCCCGTACGAACTATGTTCGTCCCGTACGATCAGTATAAATTGTTAAATACCTCCTTAAGTGTGTGTGTGTTTATTCACTCAATTACAGTCACTCCCTCTCAAACTTAATTCAAAGAAAAATACAAGCTTCAATTCACAAAATCTCTCATGCTAAATTTTATTTGAAGTCTTCAGTAGTCTGTAGTTTGATTTTCCTGAAATGTTAGTTCACACAAGAGCAAAAATAAATCATCCAAAAAGTTTTAGGAGATATCAATACATAAAACAATAATATTTGGAATCATCAAAACTATACAAGTTGCAAGAATGTAAAACATGCAAATAGCACTCTCTTAACAAGAAGGACCATGGTTGGCGGGTAACGTAGGCTAGAAAGTTCGTAGTTGGCAATGGTGGTTAGTAAGAAATCAGTCGATAATCACCAGTCGTAAGTCCACAGATAGTAGGTGGTCGAGCGTAAGTCTTGTAATAGTCGATGGCTGGGCATAAATCCAACATTAGTTTGTGGCCAGGCATAAGCTCAGTGAAAGCTACTAGTAGGGAATAAGTCTAACGATTGTCGATGGCTAGGCATAAATCTCAAGTTGGTTGGTGGCCAGTTTGAAGTCCCGCGATAATCTGTGGTTGGGCATAAGTTCGACGACAGTCAGTGGTTGGGTGAAAGTTTGACGACAGTCGGTGGTCGGGTAGTGATCGAGTAAGAGCTTGGTGGCAAGAGAGATCTAAGACTTCTCTTCCTCTCCTCTCTCTATTTCCTTTCTTCCTCCTCCCTCTCTATGAAGAATTAGTGATATATGTATAGTTTTTTTGGGAGTGACATTGATTGTACATATGGTGAAGATCAAGGGCATATTGGGAGCTTTTTGAATGTTGGTTCCGATGGCGGTGGAGGGTCGCCGGCCTCCAATGGCCGGTGGTCCAGTTGACGTTTGTCGATCTTCCTTAGGGAATTCTTGACGTTTGTCGATCTCCATCCCGCGCTTTCTCGTCTTCTCCACCGGCGTTTGGAGACGATAAATTTGGATTCTTTCAAGGGGAAAAATCTATGACGAAGGTTGGAAATTAAGCCATTAATCATCAATGAAGGAGGTTTGTTATTGGCAAAGAAAAATGGCACTGAAGTTATCGATAAAGGTAAGAATGTGGTAATGGAAGATAAAAAAATATTCAAATCAAATTGCCGAAACTTTCAGGATTAAGGGGTGAGCCAATTGTTAATGAGGGAGCCTCTCCTTCTTCAAAGTCAATCCCTGTAAGTAATAATTTGGGCAAAGAATTATCTGTGAGTGGAGTCACTGAGGGGTTAAAATATGAGATTGCTGAGCTGGAAGGATTTAGATCAAAGGACAATCAGAATGTTGAAGGAAACTTGTTTCAAGCAAGCTGTGTTGTAGCGACTGTCATTGCTAACGATCTGGTGGAATTATCATATTCGGATCTGGTGAAAGTCCGGGATTGCAATTCAGGAGAATTGGGTGGTTGTGTTGAAGGTCTTGCTACTGACCCATCAAGACCGAGTACTACTGTTCAACAGAATGCTTGGAGTAGAAAAGAAAATATAAAGGTCTTTAATATGG
>JADPUM010002012.1:0-26590 GCA_016618105.1 Dendrobium huoshanense
GGGAATTTGAAGCCGAACGGCTGGATGTGATAGAAATGTTTGGATGTGAAATTAAAAGCACGACAATGAAATAAATTAAGAATATGAAGCGCTCTAAGCAGTAATAAATGAATAATAATAACAGTAAATAAATGAATAAATAAATATTTTATAAAAATAATAAATGATAGAATTTGAAAAGTTATATATGAATTTTTTGATTTATTAAATATTTTTAATAGAATAGACAGCCAAGATAATTTAAAAATAAGTAGAATGGATGAACAAGATTTGCCGGAGGAAGGAAACTCAAGCCCCTTTTATAATAGTAGTCTAGATTAAATATTTTTAATAAAATGGACGGCCAAGATAATTTAAAAATAAGTAGAATGGATGAACAAGATTTGCCGGAGGAAGGAAACTCAAGCCCCTTTTATAATAGTAGTATATATATATATATATATATATATATATATATATATATATATATATATATATATATATATATATATATATATATATATATATATATATATATATATATATATATATATATATATATATATATATATATATATATATATATATATATATATATATATATATATATATATATATATATATATATATATATATATATATATACGTTGTAATTGCGAAGAGAATAAGGTTAAAAATTTGATACATTTCTATGCAAGAACGAAGGTATACATTCCTAAAGTAAATTAGCGAATCATATTTCAGTTTCAAGTAAAACAAATTCAGGGAAAATTTTTGGTGCATTTACAAATTCCATCTTTTATTTTTGGAATTTTTGGATTTCCTCAAATTTGAGCTAGTTTCAAATACACAAAAAATATATTATAATTGATGTCACCCTCCACCATCCTCAGTAGTCACCAACCACCCCTATCGCGGACCACCACTGCCTCTAGTAACCCCTCGACAGTCTGCCATCACTACGGGCCACAACCGCTGACCTTTCGCCACTGCATGCTGCTTGTCGCGTACACCGTCGTCGTCACTTGCCACCCATCACCATTACCACCGCCGGTTACTGACCACCACCGTTGTGACCCACCACCACTATCACCGACCTCCACTAAGCACCGCCACCCATCATTGTTATCGGCCACCATCACTGCCAATGATTCAACAACATTAAATAAGTATGAATATTTATGGGTTATGATATAAAATATGCGTTTCATCAATGAAATATAGTTTTCATGTATATCCAATAAATTCTTATCATTATTCTTTCTAAAACAATTATAAGAAATTCCTTTTTGGTATTATCGTGCAAAACTCAAATTAGAAGATTCATTACTTCTTAAAGAACTTGAACTTCTCCCACACTATTTCTATATCTCAATATCCCAAACTTGGAAGTGGACTCCAACTCTAATATAATGGAGAAGATAAAGAAATGATGAATAATATACTAGGGGTGTCAAAATTTGATCTCACCCGAAATTCAACCCGAAGCCAGCACAAAAAATTCCATGTTTGGATAAAATTGTTTGCCATACGGGCTAGGTTTGAGTTTGGTAATATGACCCATTTATAAATCTGGGTAGGGTGTGGGTTGACCTGGAAACCAAAAAATAACCCATAATGAATCGGTTTACACACACCTTATAGTTAACCCATGACTTACGCCCTCATCTCGTGAACGCCCGCACCATGCTAGCCCCAAGACGAAGTCCATGCTCGCGCACTTTCTCTCGCCAAATCTTTGGGAAGAAATTCGCGAAATGCTCTCTTCCCGCGAGAGAAATCTTCACTTCAAGTCATCATCAGAGATAGAGCAGAACAATGGGTTCTCCTGTACTCCGCCCTTGATGTTTTATCGCTCTCAACATCAACAATCTAAGGTGGATGTATAAAATCTAATACAGCAGAGTGGCTCTCCTGCTTGTTTCTTCTCCAACTTGAACATCGACAATGATAATCTTTACTTCATCCAACTTCTCTTAAAAGATATATCAAATCCAACAGTGGTAATAGAAGTTTGAGTTTTCATTTATTACCCACAATGTAAATGCATCTGGTTTCGATAATAATGACATTTTCTTCTCCAGTTATCTAATGAATAAGCTTTTATTTCTTATTTGCCATAAAAACTATAGCAAAACAATTGTTCTTTTTCGTTTAAATGACTTGATTGGTTATAATTGTAATTTTTTAATTCTATGGTTTAATGAGAGGGATGACCGGTAGTATCAAGGGCCGGATGTCCTCCTGGCAAAACTTATTTTCTCAAATTTCTAAGATGGAAAGCGATGGCATCTCTAGTGACCAAGGAAGCCCCATGTAGAATTGTAATGGTCATTGCCTCATCCTAGCCTACGTTGTTTCTTCTTGGGAGGATTCCTTGCTAACTAATAGTTTCTCTGGTTCCAAGAGGTCAAGAGTTATTGTTGGCTTGAACCAAATAGAGCTACATGTACTTCATACCTATCTCTCTTCCTCACTTCACCTGTGGATTCACTTATATCAAAACTTTCCCATTTTTGAATCAAAATGGGTTCACGGGTTTGATTGGGATAACCCGCGTAGATTGGGTTTAGGTTGAAATACCTATTTCGTTTGTAAAAATGGGTCGGGTTAGGATAACCCCATTTGAACCTGGATCAACCTGGGTTTGACATGATCCATACCCTCAGACCCATTTTGATACCCCTAACTAACACTTACATGGCAGAGGAGATGGTGCGAGTATGCTACATAAGTCATGGCTAGATGCAGAAGAGGCAGAGCAGCATAATAGCATAATCTTGGCTTGGGGTGAATGAGGCATCCATGGGTAGTGGGCCGAAGCAACGAAAGAGCCCCAAATTAAAATTACATTTATTTTAATTCAAATCAAACAAAAAATATAAACTGATGCATAATCAACCCCAAGAAATTTATTTTACACTTCATTCCTTTTTCAATTAATCAAAGAGCCCCAAATTTATGTGAGAAAAAGAGAAAGAATTATAATTTATAATATTATATATCATTATTTAGAACTTCAATAATATGGCATTTAAATAATAATCCACTCAAACTCTCGAGGCACATAAAAATGTGGTCTGATTCGAGCGCAGATGGGCTCATTTGAAAGTTTTCGATGATAAAAAAACACTAGTGCATTATGTTTTGTAAAATAAAACCCTGATGAAAAATTTCCATGCTAAATCTCATGCCAATGAGAGCTTGCGCACATGGAACTGCATGAACATGTAAAAAATTACTGTTGTGCTCATTGCTTGTATCACCATATATAATTTAACTCTTGGAATCCAATGATCCAAGATTGAAGATGATTTAGGGAAACCTCGAGCTATGCATACTATCATTGATGCAGTTATGCAAAAAGAAAGAAAATTAAACTTGATTGATGCGCATGAGGAAACCAATTGTCACTTTTAACAAGGGACCATTTTACTGAGTATAAAGAAGAGTCCAAGGAATATCTGTGCCAAAAATAAGGTCAACAACTTATATCATTCATGGAAGATGATAAAGATAATATTTAGTCCACTAATTCTAATGATTGCAAATCATATCTTGCGACAAAACATATACCTATCCAATCACTTTGCTCTTTCATACAATAGTAATATAGTAAATCTCAGTCTATCCTTTATAACTAATATCTTTCTTTATAACTGTTGAATGTGTGTTGATTTGTTGTATTAAAATTACCTAAGAAAATACTCTATTTCTTTTTTGCTCTTATTCTCTTCATTATTTTTGCATAAGACTTATATAGTAAAGTATGGCATGTCCCATAATCTAACTTGGAAGAATTACTATTTTTATCATTTAATAATATATTAACCAAAGCTATCTAAATTATTTTATCAAAATGAATATCAGTGAAAGTATTTCTACTTATCAAAATATTAATATATATCTATATCTATACTCTTAAAATTATATATAATACTCTAAATCCATATAAAATACTTAGGAATCATATAATTACAACAGTTCTTCTCTTTTCTTGAGTACAAAAAAAAAATAGTTAAAAAAGAAAGAAGTAAAACCTGAGGAATCATAAAATTACAACACATCCTGATCAATCCTACCATCTTAATCCATTCCTTGAGCTAATATCATTTAAACTATATATAATGAGTAAAATAATTCAACATGTCATTAAAGTTTTATAATTGTGTTGCAACTTTTTGAATATGAGTTAGGTTGTTAGACCTAAGCTTATGTCCCAATGGCTAACAAAGAGGGGGGGGGGGGGGGGGGTGAATTGATAGTTTTAAAAAATCTCCTCTTAATTGAAATTTAAAAGTTTAAAACCAATGAAATCTTTTTAGTAATTTCAAAAACTATTTTTTAACCACAGATAATAACAAGATAGAAAAATAAAAAGTTGCGAAAAATAAAAGACACCAGATTTATAGTGATTCAGTCAAACACGATCTACATCCACTCCCTGAAGTCTCCCACTTCAGGTATTGCACTATTACCACTAGTGTCTCATCTTTTACCCCCATAGCAAGGCGTAGAAGCCTTCACAAAAACTCTCTTTCACTACTACCTAGTGCGATAGAGAACCGTCGTCCATTTACACCCTCCAAGTGTATGCAGAGTACCGTCATCCTTTTACACCCTTCAAGTGTAGGCAGAGTACCGACGTCGTCCGTTTACACCCTCCAAGTGTAGGCAGAGAACCTTCTACTGTTCACACTCTCCAAGTGTACGCAGAGATCCTTTGGCTGTTCACACTGCTCGAATGTTGGTAGAGAACCAAATCTTCTTGAAAGATCTTCTCACAAAAAATTTAGAAGGACAAGAGAAAAGAGTGAAAAAATCATAATTTACAAACAGATATCCTTATCTTTGAGTAACCAAGTGAACCCTTCACGCTCTAATAGTGAGAAATCTCCTTCAAACACTCTCTCTCACTCTCTCCTTCAAAATCCCTTTAGTATGCACGAAGACCAAATAATAAAAAGATATTATGACAGTCTAAAGTGGACCTTTTATAGAAAAGACACAAAAAACCATTCAAAAAATTGCAATTTTCAAATTTTGAGCGTCCACGATCGTCCCGTTCGATCGCATTTTTACGTACGAACAGTATAAAAATTGTTGTGTATGAACTCAATATGAATTTATACAAACTGTCTTCATACCCAATCATTGTCCCGTACGAACATGGTTCGTCCGGTATGAACAGTTTTTCCCAAAGTTCATTGGTACAAAAATGTAGGACGGACTACAAGTTTAAAGATTAGAGGACATTGTCTTGGGACGAATGGATATGATTGTCTGGACGAATAGATCAAATGTCAAATCCAGAGCAGATCATCCTGGGATGAATGGGTAAAATTATCTGGATGAACAGATCAAATAACAAATCCAGAGGAGATTGTCCTGGGACGAACGGGTAAAATTGTCTAGACGATCAGATCAAAGGACAAATCCAGAGGAGATCATCCTGGGATGAATGGGTAAAATCATCATGACGATCTATACTTAGAAAACTTTTTCATCATCACTGTTCATTCCATTGTTCCTTTGGGAGTATAACTGACTAGATCATCCCATATGAAAATGGTTCGTACTATACGATAAGTTTTGAAAATTGTGAATTTTTAAAGCTCTCCCTCCGTGTGTGTACTAAGTTACTCAATTACAATCACTCTCTCAGACTCAAATAAAATAAAAAATACATAATCCAATTTTATAAAACATTCTAAGCAGATCTTGATTTAAAGTTTTCAACAATCTGGAGTACGATTTTCCTAAAATATTAGTACACACAAGAGTAAAAATAAATCTTCCAAAAAATGTTAGGAGAAAATAATAATCAAAACAATAATATTTTGAATCATAAAAAATATACAAGTTACAAGAATGTGCAAGAATGTAAAACATGCATAGCTAAGTAGCAACTCTCTCAATAATCTTTCCCTTTTTGATGATGGCAAAACAATTATTATTTGTGTAAATTTGAAAGTTTTAAGTTTCTCCTAAACTCCCCCTGAATAAATAAGCATGTGAGAATAAGAGGCATTTATTATGAACAAATCAAAATTTTAATTTTAAAGCTTTTCAACACAAAAAAAAATAATCATAAAAAATGACACTAAAATGCCAAAATAAATATAGAGACACTAACAACACAAAGACACAAATAAAACATAACAAAAATATACAGAGACAAGAACAACACAATCAAATGTCAAATAATATTTCTCCCCCATTTTGATAACAGTAAAAAGAGAAGAAGAATCAAACAAACACAAAAATGTAAGAAGTTATATGAGAAGCCTTTGATAATTGATCATGAAAGAAATTAAGTTATATTTGTAATAAAAAAGATAAATATCATTAGAAAAAAATTATATGATTTAAATATAGATATAACATAGATAAGAAAAAATATCAAGATCATGAATCAGTTTAGACAATGAGATAAGCAAAATTATTGCAAAGAAGATGAAATGAAAATTTATGTATTTCAAATTTCAATAAAAAATAAAATTGAACAGAAGATTCATTTGAATGTTAAAGATTAAAAGATAGAGGAAAGAACATATACGCATGGTGCTTGGTACATCTTTTCAATATTTGTGGCACACTTTATGCATTTTTTATATTTGTGAACTAATTTTGTATCTCTTTTTCAATTTCCAAACCATTGCGCATTCTTTTCATTTTTGTTGATCTTTCCAAAATCGATAATCTAAAATCTTAAATTCCTCTAAGTATAAAGGTATTTATATTGAAAAGAGAAATAAAAATAAGAAAACATCAAAATTATAATAATAATACTTAAATTATGTTAGTCTAACAAGAGTCATGAGTTTGGTAGCTTTAACTTGATCAAGTTATAACACAACTTAAATTTTTGAAAGATTAGATTTTCTAATGAATTTAATTTTATATTGCATTTCAAAGTGTACCACTTGTTAGATCAATTTATCAAGATAATCATATAGGCTAACAGATATTTCTAAAAGAGATCAAAAATAACTAAAATAAGACAAGATAGTTTTTATTTATATCAAGGTAATGATAATACATTGAGCACGATTAATATCAACACACAAATATTCATATAACATAAAACATGAAGACATAAAAACTAATAACACATCACATCACATCACAACATAACTGGTAGAGAGAATGATGAAAAAAGTACAGTCATCATTCTGAGGGGCCCTGGTCTGGAGGAGGTGGTTGGTTGAATAAATTAAAATAGCTATTCATCATAACTATATTTGTGTTGACTGGTTCAATCATTTTTATGACGGTTTGAAATGTCTCCCACTTAGAAATGCCATATATTTGTATGTACGAACTAAAGGTTCATACGTACGATTAGAATTAAAAATTGACTCTGGCCGTATAACTGTCTACATGCTTACATTGGAATGCATACACATCGTCCGAACGATCTGAAGATCGTACAGGCAAACTATAATAAAAACTAAAAAAAAAAACTGCATTTAGACAGTTCAACTCATTTGGCGTTTTCAGAGACTATAGAGGGAGATTTATTCTTGCTTTTGGAAAGAAATTGATCCATTGGGACATTGCCCAATTGGAGCTGAAGGCGGCATTCACGGTGAAAGATTATGTTAAAGATTGGATGCTTGATTTCAAAGGTGTTATTGTGGAAAGTGACAACATCAATGCCATTACATACCTTCAGAATTCTTTAAAGTCAAATAAGTGCAAATTGGATAACAATTCGTTCAAGGATTCATTCTTCTTCAACGACTTCAATAAGGTTCTTTTTATACATGCTTATAGAAATTGTAATAAAGTAGCCAATCTATGTGCTACTTTAGCTTTAGATAATAGTTTTTTCTTAGATAGTTTTTCTTTTGATGATATTCCTTCCTTGTTAACTAAGTTAATCAAGGAAGAATGTCATCCTTTTAACAATTGTACTTAGTTTCTTTGCTTTCTAATGCATTTGGCATTTCTTCAAAAAAAAAAAAAGACAGTTCAACTCAATAATTGATATGACACGGGATTCTTCTAGTACAAAAATATTTCATACAGACGAACGTCAAACTTAGAAATTTTTATATGATTTCTCAAAAAACATGAATTTTAATGTGAAAATATTTTGAAAATACCTAAAACAAACAGAAAAAAATTGCAAAAGCATATACGCACAAAAATAGAAAAACACACAAGTAGAAATTAAAAATACAAAAACACATTAATGTTGCAAAAATTTTAATTAAGCATTCAAATCAATCACACCTAGCCTTATTCTTAATGTACCAAATGTATCAAAGGCTAGTGGTTTTATAAAAATGTTTGTAAGTTGATTTTCAGTTGAAATATGATTGAGTTAAATTTCTCATTTGGATACATGATCCCTTATAAAATGATGCCTGATATCAATATATTTAGTTCTTGAATGTTAAATAGGTTTTTTAGAAATACTAATGGCTCTAGTATTATCACAATAAATTTGAATTGTGCATATTGTTAATCCTAAATTAATCAACTATTATTTCAATCAAATTACTTGTGCCACACAACTTTATAGGGCAATGTATTCAGCTTCAACAGTAGATAAGGCTATGAAATTATGTTTACTACTGGACTAAGAGATTAAAGAAATTCCAATAAATTGATATATTCCAGAAGTACTCTTTCTATCAACCCTACAACCTACAAAGTCTGAATTTTGAATATCCAATTATTTTAAATGTAGAGCTAAAATTAGGATACCAAATTTCTAAGTTCTCAGTTCCCAAGAGATATCTCAAACTCCTATTCACTGCTATCAAATATGATTCTTTTGAATCTGATTAAAATCTAGCATACAAACAAACACTAAACATAATATCGAGTCTACTAGCTGTCAAGTAAAGTAAAGATCTAATAATTCCTCTAAATTTCTTTTGATCAACAGATTTTCTCTTAGGGTCCTTATTCAATTGAACTGAGGAACTCATAGGTGTACTAAAAGGTTTAGCATTGTCCATTTCATACTTTTTGAGGATGTCCTTAACATACTTCGACTGACTAAGAAATATACCCTCCTCAATTTGTTTAATACTAAAGCCTAAAAAGTAACTCAAATCTTCCATTAGACTCATCTCAAATTCACTACTCATTATTTTAGAAAATTAAATATAAATATTTTTATCAGTAGATCTAAAGATGATATCATCAACATAAATTTGTATAATGAGTATGTCTTCTCCTAATTTCTTTAAAATGAGGGTTGTGTCTACACTTCTTTTTTCAAAAGATCTCTCAAGTAGGAAGGTGCTCAACCTCTCATACCAAGCTTTAGCTGCCTATTTTAATCAGTATAATGCCTTTTTTAATTTGAAAATATGATTTGGGTGTTTAGAATTTTCAAAGCCTGGAGGTTGTTTCACATAAACATCATCTTGAATCACCTCATTTAAAAAGGAACTTTTAATATCAATTTGATATAATTTTAATCCTTTAAAACAGACAAAGGCTAACAAAATCCTAATTGCTTCAAGTCTAACTACAGGGGTAAAAGTCTCCTCAAAATTAATTCCTTCAATCTGATTATACTCCGTAGCCACCAATCTTGCATTATTTCTAATGACTACTCCTGAGTCATTAATTTTGTTCTTGAATACCCACTTAGTTCCAACTACACTTTAATACTTTGGCCTTGTAATTAATTTTCATACTTTATTTCTTAAAAATTGATTTAATTCTTCTTGTATTGCCAAAATCCCAAATTTATTCCAAAATGCTTGATCAATATTTATAAGTTTTATCATAGAAATAAAGACTAAATGATTAATTTCTTTATTCATTCCACGCCTAGTCCTAACACCCTCATTAGATTCACCTATTATCAATTCATTTGGGTGGTTTTTAGAAAATCTCAAATCTCTAAGTATCGGGTTTTATATCTCCAAATTTTCATCCAAATTTATTTTCTCAATTTTTTGGGAGTCAATTTCTGTCTCATCCTCTTCAACAATTGGTTCTTCCAAAATTTTAGATTCATCAAATATAACATGTGTGGTCTCTTCAATTATCAAAGTTCTTTTATTGAAAGATTTTTCAACACTAGAGTATCATAGAAAAATTTCATCATCTGATTTTGGATCAAATTTTCCTAAGACAGATTTTCCATTATTATGAATGAACATCTTACATCCAAAAACATACAAATGTTACAAATTAGGTGTTCTCCACTTAAGTAACTCATAGGATATTTTATTCAAGTTTGATCTGATGTTCACCCTATTCAGAGCATGACTTACCGTGCTAACCGCTTCAGCCCAAAAATATTTTAGAATTGAATTTCTGCCAACATGGCTCGAGCGGCATCTATTAATGTTCTATTTTTTCTTTCAAATAATATATTTTTCCTTTAAACTAACCCATTCTATTGAGGGGTTCTAGGTGCAAAAAAATTATGATCAATCCCTTTCTCCTAACAAAAATCCTCAAATTTTTCAATTTTAAATTCTTCACCATGATCACTTTGAATTGTCAAAATCTCACATCCTAATTTGGTTTGAATCTAAGTCAAAAAAAATCTTTAAACTACATAAATGATTCACTCTTATGATAAAGAAATTTAACCTATGTGAATCTTAAAAAATCATCTACTATTATAAATACATATACCTTTCCTCCTAGACTTACAGTTCCAACTGGTCCAAAAAGATCCATATGGAAAATCTCCAATGGTTTACTTGTTCTAAGATCCTTATTAGACTGAAAAGAAGACTTCACCTATTTTCCTAGTTGACAAGCATCACTAAAGTGGTCTTTAGTAAAGTCTAGTTTTGGTATACCTCTTACTAAGTTCTTTTGGGTAATCCTCCTAAGATTTTTTATACTAGAGTGATAAAGTCTCCTATGCCAAAATCATGAATCATCAGAAATTATTTTTAAAGAAAAACCAATGGGAGTTTTAATACAATTTAAATCTAGTATATAAATATTATTTACCCTCAAACCATGCAAATATCAATACCATTAAGGCTTAATATGCAGCTAGTAGGAAAAAATTTGACGCTGTATCCTTTATCATATAGCTGGCTATTACTTTACAGATTATGCTTTAAGAATTCTACAAGCAGTACATTCTCAATAAAAAAATTCTCGAGATTTCCAATTATACCTAATCCCACCACCTTCCTTATGGTGTTATCTCCAAGTGTAACCTTGCCTCCACTTTTGGCTTCCAGCGATATAAATTGTTTAGTATCTACAGTAAAATATCTTGAGCAACCGTTGTCCATATACATATGCTCTCATGAGGCCTTGTGTGGGAGCAATCCTGCAAAATCATCCAATGTTAGACCTAGGAACCCAAACAAGTTTGGGTTCTCCTTTTGGCAATTTTAAAACAGATGCATGTATGATATATCTTGGTTTATGCATCTTAAGTTTCCACACAAAATGAGTTTTTCTATTTAAAGTACATGTGTGTGCTATATGTCCACTCAATCCATAAGTAAAGCATTTAATCCCAGGAAAATGATTTTTTAATCTTTTATTACTACTCTGTCTCTTCCTAAGTTGTATAAATTTTGGATACAAAATAAGATTTGTAAAATCTTCAAGTGTTGGAGGTTTTCTATATTCCTTGAGAGCTTTTACTTTCAATTTTAAATAAATGTTCAAATCTTTTAGGACATGCTTATCAAAATTTAAGTAGTGCTCTCTACTCTTCGAATCATCCTCAAAAGTCTAAATTTTTTTTTTCAATTTTTCATAGGATGATTTTAAATTCATATTTTCTTTATTCAAGTTGTCAAATTCATCTAGTAAGCTCATGTGATTGCTATCAATTAAAGCATGATCTTTCCTAAGAATCTCGTATTCTTTTTACAATTCTGTAGTTCTAGGTTAAGACTAGCATGTATTTTCTTCAACTTCCTATATGCATCATGTATGCGTTCAAAAACTTCTAAAAGTTTATTGTAAGTCAAATCACATACCTCTTCTTGATATGACTGATCACGATTATCTTCCATTATGCACAAGTTTGTGACTTCTTCCTCTTTTTCAAATTTTAACGAGTCTGAAGCTGAGTCCGCCCAGAATGCTCTTTGAAATTTCTTCTTGCCCTTCTTCACAATTGGTTTCTACTTTACATTCTCCTTACTAGGAGTAACTTTAAGTTTTGGGCAATCTGACTTAATGTGTCCAGATTTCTTGCACTCGTAGCAAATCACATCATTAGAAATCTTGATATTTCTGTTGAACTTACCTCGATTCCATTGCTGGTGCCTCTTTTGTTTCCTCTTTTGAAATATTCTAAACTATCTAGTCATTAATGAAATATCATCCTCATCCTCAAGTTATAATAGATCACTCTCCGACTCCTTCGCTTTTAGTGCTATATTCTTTTCCCTTTGAGGTTCTCCTGCATCAATCTTTCTTTGACACACTACTTGCTCGTAAGTAATTAGTGATCCAAGAAGATTATTAATAGAGTATATATTTAAATTTTTAGACTCTATAATTGTAATTATCTTAACATCATATACAGTATACAAACAACGAAATATATTATTAACCATTTCAGCATTTATAAGTTCCCTACCCAATGCTTGCAAATAAGTAACTATTTGTGTGAATCTTGTGTACATGTCAGAAATGGATTCATTAGATTTCATATGAAATAGTTCATAGTCATGCAACAAGATATTAAGTACAAATTATTTAACTTTGTTAGTCCCTTCATATGTTATATAAAGTCTATCCCATATGTCATTTCCATTTTTGCAAGTGGAAACCCGCATGTAATCTTCAGATTTAAGAGCACAAAAGAAATTGTTCAAACATTTAGCGTTAAGTTGTGGTAATTCATGTTGTTCTACAGTCTAGTATGTAAAGGGAATATCAACTCTAACTCTATCAACTAATCTAGTTGGTTTTGTATACCCTTCCCGACTAAGATTCACATACGATAGTCTAGTGACTGTAAAAATGTTGACATACATATTTTTCAAAAATCAAAAGGAATATTATCAAACAAGGGAGGTTTAGTTATAGAGTAACCTTTTGGTGTGTTTTGGTTTCCAAATATAGCTATGGTCGTTAATCAAAAAGTAGTCTAAACTTATGGTTTTAAAATAAAGATCTGATACCACTTGTTGAAACTTATTGAATATGAGTTAGGTTGTTAGACCTAAGCTTATGTCCCAACAACTAACTAAGAGGGCGGGGGAGGGGGGGGGGGGAATGGTGAATTGGTAATTTTAAAAAATCTCCTCTTAATTGAAATTTAAAAGTTTAAAACTGATGAAATCTTTTTAGTAATTTCAAAAACTATTTTTCAACCACAGATAATAATACGATAGAAAAATAAAAGCAGCATAAAATAAATGACACAAGATTTATAGTGGCTCAGTCAAACATGACTTACATCCACTCCCTGAAGTCTCTCACTTCAGGTATTGCACTATTACCACTATTGTCTCTCCTTTTACCCCCACAGCAAGGCTGAGAAGCATTCATAAAAACTCTCTTCCACCACTACCCAGTGTAGAAGAGATTCGTCATCCTTTTACACCCTCCAAGTGTAGGCAGAGTACCGTCGTCCTTTTACACCCTTTAAATATAGGCAGAGTACCATCGTCCTTTTACACCCTCCAAGTGTAAGCAGAGAACCTTCTGCTGTTCACACTCTCCAGTGTGTAGGCACAGAACCTTCGACTGTTCACACTCCTCGAGTGTCGACAGAGAACCAGATCTTTTTAAAAGATCTTCTTATGAGAAATCTAGAAGGATAACAGAAAAGAGTGAAGTAATCACAAATTACAAACATATATCCTTACCTTTGAGTAACCAAGTGAACCCTTCACGCTCTAATATTAAGAAATCTCCTTCAAACACTCTCTCTCACTCTCTCTTTCAAAATCAATTTAATATGCATAAAGACCAAATGATAAAAAGATATCATGACAGGCTTAAGTGGACCTTTTATTGAAAAGACACGAAAAACCATCCAAATAACTACAATATTTATTTTTTGAGTGTACACAATCGTCCCGTACGATTGCATTTTGTACGTACGAGCAATATAAAAACTTTTGCGTATGAACTCAATGTGAATTTGTACGAACTATCTTCGTACCCACTCATTGTCCCGTACGAACATGGTTCATCCTGTACGAACACTTTTTCCCAAAGTTTGTTGGTACAAAAATGTATGATGGACTACAACTATACATAATAGAGAACATCATCCTGGGATGAATGGATAAGATCATCTGGACGAACAGATCAAATGTCAAATCTAGAGCAGATCATCCTGGGACGAATGGGAAAAATCATATAGATGAATAGATAAAATAACAAATAAAGAGGAGATCGTTCTGGGACGAATGGGCAAAATCATCTAGACGATCATATCAAATGATAAATCCAGAGGAGATCATCCTGGGATGACGAATGGGTAAAATCATATGGATAATCTATACTTAGAAAAAAATTTCATCATCTCTGTTCATTTCATTACTCGTTTGGGAGTATAACTGACCAGATCGTTCTATACAAACATGGTTCGTACAGTACGCTATGTTTTGAAAATTATGAATTTTTAAAACTCTCCCCCAGTGTGTGTGTGTGCTAAGTTACTCGATTACAATCACACTCTCTCAGACTCAAATAAAATGAAAAATACAGACTACAATTTTACAAAATATTCTAAGCAGATCTTAATTTGAAGTCTTCAACAATCTGGAGTATTATTTTTTTTTAAATGTTAGTACACACAGAGCATAAACAAATCTTCTAAAAAGTTTTATGAGAAAATAATAATCAAAACAATAATATTTAGAATCATCAAAAACATACAAGTTGCAAAAATGTGCAAGAATGTAAAACATACAAAACTAGGTAGTAACTCTCAACAATTTGAACTTAAAACATGATAAAGAAGCAATATGCATTGTTTGATTGAAAAAATTGAGTTTAAAAAAGATTAATTTTTTTGGAAGAATTTAATTTCTAGAATTTCAGTTTTAAAATTGAACAAGTCATTATGAATAATATATTACCTCGGGAGGCGAGGATATTATTCCCTAATATGTTCATATTATAAAACTTTGAATTCATCTATATTATTATAGTCAAACTAAAAGAAAAAAACTTATATTCCGGAGGGTCAAAATGAAGTTTGATCGAGTGCTTAACTATAATAATATGGATGCATGATCATTAATTTCATAATCAAGGTCATGATAAAAGAATGATATATTTTCCTAAGAAAAGAAGATATCGTTTTTCATCAATCATTTAAATATAATGATAATGATCGTTGACCTTAATTTTCCCAAAGATAATTAGAGGAAGGTTTAGAAAAAAAAAACTTAATTTTGAAAATTGATCTAGGTTCAAAATCTCCTAGGAGTACAAGCTCTCATAGTTAATTATATCATATGAAATCATAGTTTCTTATAAAAACTCTTAAATAAAATAATGATAAAAATTTTATTTGGAAAATCTCAAGGATTGATATCAAATGATTGAAGTTAGAATTTCAAATGGAAATTGATCAAGTATGAGAACTTATTTCTCAAAGTCATAGGAGAAATAGTATGAGGTAGTTTGAGATTCTAAAACACTTCAGAAAACACCCCAGCTTATTCTATTTGTAGGGCTTGAATTTTTTATTGAAGGGGATTTAAATTTAAGCTAACAATTTTATTCGAATGTTGAGATTATATTCCAAGATGATGAGGTGTTATGATTTTGAGTTTGCCTCATATTTTAATCTAAATTAGGCAATAGGCGATAGTAATCCAATCCTAACTAATGCAGTGTAAAATTTGGACTTACCCTAGCCACGATTGAGGAGCTAACTAATCACCTAAGAGCTTAAAAATCATGAATATGATCTATTTTATGGAAGAGTGATGGCATTATTTAATCAAGTTTTAGAAAATAGGGTCAGCATCTAGAGCAGATCCTAATTGGTTCATTGACTTATCTAGGATAATTGATGCTTGAAATAAAATGCAATTTTATTTGATTTTTTTACATTTTTAGTTGATTTTTAATGCAATATATTCAAATTAACTTGATAAATTCATAAAATTTGTATGAACAAGTTTTAAAAAAGGCTTTAAAATATGTTTTATCTTAGATATTGCACAACTTCCTATTTGATGGCACTGCACCATAATAGGTCAAGTGGTTGCTAGAACTCGTATGTAGGGAGGTGCCTAACAAGAAAGAAAAAGTAATTATATGATACATGCGACTCTTGGCTTGCCCGAGCTTACTTCTTAAAGCTATTAGAGTTTTTATCTGAGTTTAAAATTTCATTTTTCATTAAAGTAGAAAAATTTTGTTTGTGCTATCACGAATCTCCGATCGTTCTAGACTAAAACAAAAATCAGCATGCAATCGAAAAAGGCTAGTAAAGACATGTAATTTGTATTGCACAATCAAGTTAAATAAATAAATTAAATTAATTAAATATATTCAATTTCCATGTGGCAAGTGCCACTAAATAGTACAATCCAGGGTATCTATAAATTAAAAGTGGCTGAGTACTACTTTTAAAACCCCATATTCTACTCCTAGGACTGACACAAGTGACTTTGAGAATGAGATTCTTATCAGTTTTCACTTCTTCGTCCTTCTGCAAGCTCCTTGGATTCATCGGGTCCTGATATCTAAGTGAAAAGAAAACTTAGATTTTTCAAATTATCTAAATTTGGATCTTCAAATGGAAAGGAACTCTCCCCTAAGGGATGTTCCTTTCTCTTTAGATACCAAATTGGATTTATAACATTCCATCTCAAAAGGTCACTTTTACAACTCTTAATTAAAACTAAAATACATCAAATTATATAGAAATAAAATTAATAATCAAGACTCAACAACCACATACAAGGTTATCCTAAGTAATAAATAGTTAAATCGATATCCCAAGATGTTATATATATAAAAATGCTTAAAACTCAATCACAATCACACGTGGTCATGCTCTTTCTAATTTAAAGGGGATTTAGCATATGTTGCACCTGTAAAAAGTTTTTAATTTTAAAGCTTTAGTTTTTGTCCCATTTATTTTTGATAGCCCTATATAGCCCAGTTGGGCCTCCTATCTAACCCGCGCAACCAGCCCGCATGCCCCCTCCCCCCTCGCCCTCGAGCCTCTGCATGCCTGCCTTTCGACCAACACGACCTGCTGCAGCCTGCCAGCCGACACGCACGACCAGCCTGCAACCTCTCGGGCAACCCGCCCTCTTGCCCACTCGCACGACCCGCCGCAGCCTACAGGAACACATATGGTGGGGTTTGAACCCTATCCTTAAGTCCGCATGCCTGCCTGACGATCAAGCCACTTAACCAAAATTGTCTTAATTTGGATGCCTTTCTATTTATGTTATAAAAAGCAAAATATGAAAATTAACACTATTTAATCTTATTATTTTGAAATTAATACTAATTTTATTTAAGATCAAAATAATTAATATATTTAGTTTACTTAAAAATGAATTATTAAGCTTATTAATTTATTTTAATAATGAATTATGAATATATTTAATTTAATTTAAAAGAAAATTTGTGAAAAATATTTCACTTTTCTATTTAATCTATACTAATAAAAAAATTAAATTTAAAATAAAATAAAATAAAATACTAAAACTAATAATTAATTTAAATGAGAAATTAAATTAATAATAAATTATATAAATTATTTTATAATTAATTAATTAAAATAACATTTTAAATTATTTATTAATTAAAACAAACTATAAAAAATTAAAATTTATTATTATAAAGTATTAATATTAATAAGTAATTTAAATAAGTTATTAAATTAACACTTGATTAAACATTTATTAAATTAATAATTAATTAAAATAAAATATTAAAGTAAATTATAAAAATTTAAAAATTAATTAAAATAAATTTTTAAAATCTACTGGAAAATTTGTAGTATATATTTCATCGAAATCTATCGAAAACCCTTCGAACAAATATTAGAGTTTTCTATAGTGATGTCAAATTAACGTAGATGGGACTTTGTACTCCCTTAGGTACCTAGAGAGATAAATAATATACTTTATTTAACATTTTTTTTAGATGAATGTATAGAGAAACGTCCCAACCATCAATAGATTTTATAGTTATAGAAGGCATTGAAGGCTCACTAATCACACACTTATCAGATTTCTAGTTCAAATCTATTAAATATTTCTTGGGCATCACAACTTCTCCAATTTTGTTGTTCTTCTCTAGTTAGTCGTTGAAGGTGATACAATTTTTTAATTCATGACCTAACATCCAGTGCTATGGGAAATAATTGGGTTGCCCCAATATACTAGTTCTTTTAGCCTATTAGAGTTAGGTAATTCAAATTCTGAGTTCTTTAGAAGGTTCTTGAATTTTTTTTGATTGCTTCCTTTTTAATAAATAGACTTCATTGATATAGGCCTCAAACTTTTCACTTTTTTCTTTTGGAGTATGATATGATTGAGGTTTACTTTACTGTAAGGTTGATATTGTGATGCAAGTTTTGGATGGTCTACTTGAACTTTCATTAGATATTATCTATCATTGAAAGTAACCTAAATTTTTTCACTAAGTCTTTACGAGGTTTCAATTTTTTAGATTCTAAAAGAGATTGATCTTTAAAGAACAATAGTTGAGAAGTTTCATCTTAAAGAATAGAGGAATACTTTTTTTTTTTGGTTTAGATTAGAGGATTACTTGACTTCTCAAAAGTTTAAAGTAAAAAGGCTACCGGACTATGTATATTTTCAAGAAGGATCTCAATAGCGTATTGCTCTTGCAACTGTGACACATATTTTATGCTAAGATCCCTCCATCTCAAGCTGTAATCTACTGGATTTTAATTGTGTTTTTATTTCTCACCACCAGATCCCCGACGGCGATATGATGTCTCGCTCAGGCAAATCATTTTATAAACTAACTATCTAACTTTTTAAAGGTAAGGGCTAGCCCATTAGGTAGTTTGGCATACCAATCAAATGCAACTCAACATAATTTGCTGACAAATTATCTAAATAATAATGTATCACTTCATACAGTATTGCAACAATTGGCTCTAAAATGCATAAGATGCAATTTTGGATTACACGTGTCATCGATGTTTTTAAATAAAGGCAGCACAAATCCTTTCAGATATGAGACTAAGTCATAGTACTATGGGTATGGTATACCCTATAAATAAATAAAGCGTCTTGAGACTGTGTTGAAGTCTCTTTAACTTGTTGCTCTACTAACTGAATAGATCCGCTTTATAGTTTTATTACATTATTTTCTTCATCTGTAATGACTTCTTTCTTATTATTGTTTAATTCAACCAATTCGAGTGGAGGTGATTCAACATACGCTATTGGTGAAAACGATTCTCTATTCTACAACACGATGATAATGACCATCATTTCTTCCATCTTTTTCTCTATTTTAACGATCTACTTATCCTTCTAACTTACTTGATCTAGTAGACCTTGAGTTAAGTTAAGTTTGGTGCAACATCTTCCTCAACTTTCACATATAAATGACTTAAATTAAATATATACATTTAAAAAAGAAAAGAAAATACATTTGGTTTTATGTGTTTTCCTCATTTTCTTTAGAATGAAACAAATGCATTTGTTCTCAAAACCTAGAACTTGTTAGGTAATAGTTTTAATGTACGTTGAAGTTGCTAATTAACATAGTTTTCAAAACATATAGCAAAGAATCAAACTTAAATAAATTAATTTCATTAGTAAATTATAAATTATTAAAATTTAAATTTAAATTAATTCCTTCAAGCTTGCAATACATCTGTTTATTTTATAAATAAAATTGAAACTTTAATTCATCTAAGACACAACCAAATCACACAAATTAGCACACATATAGCTAAAATTATTTGATAAAAAACCTAACTTTAGCCTTAGGTTAGGTGCGGTGTTTTGTTGTATGTGTGTTTAATTTTTCTACAATTTGTTGATTGTGAAGTAATGTTCTAGTGAATGTGTGATGATGTGAGTGTTTACTTATCCTGCATTATATGATGTAGCTTGTGGATGATATTATATAAATAAAATGTTTGTATAATAATCCTTAGAGGTGTAGAGTCTTTTTCTTTTACATTCAATTTCAAATGTATAATGACTTGTAAATGTATAGAGTTGCGAAAATCATAAATGAAGTAGTTTATTATAAAAAAGAGAAGTCCTAAAGAATGAATATTCTTTAAAGATGATGTCTTTTGAAATTCTTTAGAAGTACAATCATAGCCTGGAGATCCTAAAAAATATTTGAAGATTTAAATAAAGAACTTCATTTTGTGTAGACGTGCATCATTTTAGGTATAGAAATTAAAATTTGTTGGAAGAGCTTGACTATCTTTACTTTTCTTAGACCTGATTGCTGATTGTATATGATGTGCGAATTAAAAATTGCATACTTTTCCTAAACATATTAGCATTGCATGTGATGTTGCCATGATAATTATATGACACTTAGGGTTCTATGATGTTAATCATTTAAAACACCAACCTTTACTTTCATGTGAGCATATCATGCATATTTACTTTTTTTCTATAAGTACTAAACTAACACACGCCAATGACAAGAAAGGGACAACCTAACGATGGGGTCAAGTATGTTATTCATGTTGGGATACAGCTATTATACTACTAATTTTTTCTTAGAAAACTGGACATATATATCGCATTAGTTGCATATAAAAATTCTAGAAATTAGAGAAAAATTCATTTCCGATTGCAATAGTAAAGTGCAATTGAACTCCCAGCATTTTTAAAACCCGATTTAAATTTTGAATTATAAACCCCTCATTATTAAAAGAACAATAACTTGCATATCCTTCATTATATTTAGATCTGAAATCTTTTTTTTTTTCTAAGCGCTTAGGTGGCTACCACTCCAGATGCACAATTCCTACTCTTCCTTCTAGAAGTATAATCTAAGTTAAATAATTTGATCAACTTGAACATAAATTCAATTTTATTCTGAAACAATATAGCCCAAGGGTAAATAAGTGGGGGTACTTCTGGGGTAAAGGTTTTATCATTCGTTGATCAACCACAACATTAACTAAGTCCTATGATAAACCCATAGATGCACAAATTGGAGTAGACCGAGATAAATAACCCCAAAAGGTCTATTAGAGAGACAAAGCAGATAAATATATTCTTTGGCCGATTTTAGTTTTAATTTTTCTCGTGATTACTTAAAGTAAAGATTGCACAAAACCAGATTATGATATAAAAAGAGACCATAACAATTCAATGAGAATGGTATGAAAGAATAACAGAAACCAAGTACTACAAACTGAACTACATACAAATTGCTAAAACAACAATCAGAACAAAGGCAAGAAAATGTAGAAAATTGATAGGAATAATGAAAAAGAACCAGCAACATAGAAATATTAGTCTCCTAAGCATTATAGTACATGATCAATTTCCCAGAAAAAATGATAAAACTTCATAGAGACAAGTATAAAAAACAAACACAAAGTTACTGTAGGAACATTTAATTAAGAACTATGTGGTGGATAACCCCACCAGGATCAAGAGTCCATAACAAGACACACAAAGCATAAAGTAAGGTAATCCATTGTCAAAAGAATTACTGAGCAGAGCTTATGGCATCAAATAAAACTAAAAACAACTTCCTAGTCAAATACCCACTCAATTTTTTTGAGAAAACTCCGTTGAACAAAGCTTAGTCTGACCCCAAAAAATGAAATGAAACATAGCAAGATTGCCAGTTAAAACAAGAAAGGAAAGAATTTGCACTCATCATGGAAGGTAGTCAGAAAGAGGAGAGACCTAAAAACTAGAGCTAAAGTCCTCATCTCATTCGCGGGAGGCAGCGGTATGTCACTAGAGATACAGAGCCGCAGGTGAATCTTGGGAACTCAAAACACACTTGACAAAGTTTTTCTTTAATGGTGATATGCAAGCTCGACACTTCAGTTGAGTAATCGATGTGTCGTCACTAGAGATCGATAGGTGGATAGAGATTGGAAGTGGATATCTTGAACATTAGGAGGTCCAAAAGGAGACCACCGTAGCGGCGACGAGAGTGGGATTGGTGATTGAAGCCACCAAAGTTATCCTTCATGTGTCCGTGGTAAAATATCAAGGAGCGATAGGGTGTGTGATGGTACCTTTATTATTACAAAAAAACTAATTTATATGAATTAAAGAGTTAATAAGTCAGCAACTTTTTTTTAAAATATTTATAAATTATTATGGGAAAATAATTTATTTTCAATGTTGATATAAAAATAATTTTTAATTCATAAATTTATTTATAATAGAAAATAGGAGTCAAATATAAATTATGATTAATTTCTTAAAAAATTAAAATAAAAAAAGTTATCCCAAACAAATTAAAAATGATTAAAATTTAATTTTTTTAATAAATTATGTATGTATATATATATATATATATATATATATATATATATATATATATATATATATATATATATATATATATATATATATATATATATATATATATATATATATATATATATATTCAGATATTATATTAGAATTTGAAAATAGCTAAATTTTCCACTTCAAAATATGTTGATTGAGCATGAATCTCGAAGCAAGATCAAGATTGGAAACTTCAAAAATTAAATTGGAGACCATTTGAACACCAATTTCGGTAAACTTATAGTCGAACTGAACATCTCGAAAATAAAAACCCAACGACACCAAATTCGACTCAATCTGAGCTAAAAAAAGTCCAAATCAAAGATCCGAACCACATTTGGAAGGTTCAATCCATAATTTTGATTACCAAATAATTTTCAAATGTGACATGCTTATAATTGAATCAAGCGGCTCAGCGAGGCAAATCTAATGAACCCAAGATCAGCAAGTTCTTATATCACTAAGACATTCAAATGTTCAATAAACGGTTCATGATAAAGGGATTCAAGATCGGCGATCCATTCAAACAACTCCCAATTTATCCTGGATCTTCCTACTATTCACAGGTCATGTCACTCTCAGAAAATTATAAATAGACCCCTCATTTCTCGTATAAAGGGACCCCCAAGGAGGCCCAATCAATAAGAGGAAGAAATGAAGAGAGCACTATTGCCACCAGACTCTTCTTCAACCACTGCCAGACCTCTGCTCAACAGTTGACTGACGCCGGAGTTATGCCAAACCGCTAACTGACGCTGTAGTTCTACTCGGCCGCCGATTGACTTCGGAGTTCTGCCCGACCACCTGCTGACATAGGAACTCTTCCCGACCGTCGACTAAAGCCGGAGTTCTTTATGTCCATCGACTGACGTTGGAGCTCTATTCGACCATCTACTAACACAGGAGTTCTACCTGGCCGCCTATTGTCGTTCAAGTTTTACCCAAATACACTCGACATATGTTAAAGTTCTGCCCCACTACTGACCATCGCATGAGTTCTGCCCGGCCACCGACTAATGCTTAAATTCTACTCGACATCGAGCTTGCGCCTGTCGGGTAGAGGAAATCAAATCAAATAATAATGTGGATGCATTTATGGGCGAATGGGAAATAGAGCTATGAAACACAGTTTATACAGTAATATGTTTTGATGGGAATATTTACTTAATATGACTCATTTTGATTTAGAGATGATAGGATTGATCATAAATTGTAATTCAAATACATAAGGAATTAAAAAAACTTTATTTTCTTTAGGCAATATTATCATACTAATTTCAAATTTAATGAATGAAATAAAGAGGCTTATTATAAAAAAGTATATATGCTAAATTTTTAGCTAAACTAATTTATAGACAGAATTAATGTACAATTTACTTAAGAAAACAAAGAAAAAATCAAAATATTTTCATTCAAACTAGAGAGAAAATTTTTAATTGTGAATATACATAACCATCGTCATTATTCTCATCAACATAGAACTCTTCAAACATTTTCATTAGGGATAACCCGTGCTCTACAGACAGCACATTCATTTTTAATCATCAACCAATTTTTGATGCATCCTACATGATAGATATGGTTGCAGCTCAGGATAGATATGTTCTTCTTCAATTTGATCTCTTCCTTCAATAAATTCATAAGTAAATGAAAATTAATTAAATGTTATACATTAAAATAAATTAAGAAAATAAAAAATTAATAAGTACCTGACATATGATGCAAACTATATTCTCCTCTGTGGTTTTTAATCGGCCCAAACTATTGATCTAGAAATAAGATATGCGTTCTTCTGACAATCTGTTGCTAGCTCTACTACTTTGATTTGACAGATTCTGTGATTTTAGAATAAAACTAATTAACAGTGGAAACTCAATTAAATAATGTGATAAGATTAAAGAATGCTCCCTTATATGTAAATCCTTATTATTCATATGTTCAATTACCTGTTGCTCTGGCGCTCTCTCATTAATATCAGCGGCTGTAGAGTGTATCATTGTAGTATTAGTATTGCTTGAGCGCATGCGAGGAGGTAATTCATATCCTGAATCATTAGTCGAATAAACGAGCAGAGAGATACAGATTGGGAATGAGAGAGAGAGAGAGAGAGAGAGAGAGAGAGAGAGAGAGAGAGAGAGAGAGAGAGAATGCAGAAATGAAGAAAAGAAAAGAAAAGATGTGCGTACTTTGACGATGAGGACCAGTATGCATCGATGGCCTAGGAACAGATGGCATCATCCATCTCGTTGAAACAAAATGCATCATCCATGGCGCGGGAACAGAGCGCATCTGTGGCGTATAAGCATAACTTGTAGCAAATGAAATGTTTGTAAATATTTGCGTATCATCTAATCGTTGATGCACCCAAAATCCACGCTCCGTAAATAGCTCGTGAAACTGAAACAATTCTTCGAGAAAATTAAAAAAGCAGGTCGTCGGAGAAAAAGAAGAAGAAGACGAAGTGTGGAGTCACTCGTGAGTAGCGGATGACAGAAACTGGGAGGAGTAATAGAGCGAGGAGCGAGAGATATTAGATCCGATTGCATATTTCTGTAACATTTATAGAAGTAGTTCAAACTAACGGTAATTATGTTTTCAAATTAATAAAAATATATCTTTGGAAACCAAATCAAATTGAGAAAATATATTTATGGAATGTAAATACTCCAAATTTCATCATATATGAACAAATATTATTTGTGATATCCGAGTGATTCTAACTGTTTATAAAATCTAAAATGAATAAATTATTCTAACGGTTTATAAATTTAATTAGTTGACTATAAATTTTAATTTTAATATAGTATGATTATTTGTATTTTTATTCTTTGAATTCTTGAAAGAAGAAAGATAACAAATGTAGGAAACGTTGATTGTTCTTATACCAAAGGTATCTAATCCTCTCTTCCCGTCTAATTATAGACCAATCAGTTTATGAAATTCTCTGTACAAGGTGGTAGCAAAGGTGATTTTGAACAGATTAATAGAAGTTATTTCGAAGCTAATCTCGAAGGAGCAAGTGGCATTTATTAAAGTGAGATCTCTGTCAGATCATGTGTCGATTGCTCAAGAATTATTTCACAAATTTAGATTCTCTATATCTGCTAAAGGACTTGTTTCTTTCAAGGTGGACATGGAACAAGCATATGATTCCATGTCTTGGTCTACTCTTAGGAAAGTATTGGACTATTTTGACTTTCCTCCAAAGTTCTCCAAATTGGTTTTGGAGTGTGTTGAAGATCCTACTTTCTCATTGATTATCAATGGTAATTGCTCAGACTGGATGAAAGCAAGGAGTGGATTTCGTCAAGGTTGTCCTTTATCTCCTCTCTTTTTTATTATATGTTCACGACTCCTATCTAATTCTTTAGCTCAAAGTTCTTGTGGTATTAGCATTAATTCAGTAAGCCCTAGAGTGTCCCATTTACACTATGCATATGATGTTATAAAGTTTTAGGAAGCCAATAGGAAGGCTGTTAAGTAAAGGGTTTTCTTAAAGATTTTTATGGATGGACGGGTCAGCATAAAAATATGGGCAAATCAACCATTTTATTTGGTAAATATGTGAGCATAAAGAAGAAGAAAAGCATTTCTCGTATTATGGGATTTAAACCCGTGAAGGAATTCAACTATCTTGGGGTAAATATTAACTTAAGGAAACTTATTAGTGATGACTTCCAATTCATCATTAACAAAGCTTTGAGGATCCTTAACATTTGGGGAAGCAAGTTCATATCATTGGCGGGCAAACTCACATTGGTCAAATTAGTAATGCTCTCATATCCAACTTTTCATGCAACACATTCCCTTGTTCCAATTGATTGCTTGAGGAACTAGACAAATTATGTAGGAGTTTCATTTGGAATAAATCTAATGGAATACTTAGATTACATTATGCAAGTTGGTATGACCTTGGTAAGCCTTTGTTTGGGGGGTCATGGATTATATTCTAGTGTCACTAAAATTCTTGCATGAAGAGAAAGGTTGGTATGGAGATTTATTCAAGATAAGGAGTCCCTTTTGCACAAGTTATTGGCTCCTAAGTATGGTGTTTGGCTTGATTTGGGAAATGTAAGAAGAGGCTATTCTTCTACTTGGAAAATATTGAAGGAGGGAGATCCTGTAACCTATTGTCAGATCGACCAAACTTGAATTCTGTTGATAATATCCCCATCTTTTTCACTATCACTCTGAACAATAGATTT
>JADPUM010002014.1:0-25069 GCA_016618105.1 Dendrobium huoshanense
TAGGCAACGTAGGATGATCTTTATTACAATCTATCAACTAATAAGAGCCTCCTTAATAAATTTTCTCCACTATGAATGGACATTCTCATATAGGTTCAAATTTACCACATATCTTTTGATGAGCCAAAATGTGTCTTCATAGAATAAGAACTATGTCATCTATTTGGAAAGTTCTCTGATGAACCAATTTTTTGCGAGCCTGGATCACTTTAGCTTTATATAACTCAAGATTCTGTTAAGCTTGCTGACGCTTCTCTTCCAAACCTTCAAGCTCTTCTAATTAGATTTTAACATTATGATCTAAACTTAACTTGTAATTTATTGCAACTCTAAGTGAAGGTAATTGCACTTCCAAAGGAATAATAACTTATGCACCAAAGACTAAAGCATATGACATAGATTGAGTTGGAGTTTAAATGTGGTTCGATAAGCCAACAAAGCTTCAAACAACTTCTCAGGCTATGGATGATTTTTTTCTTCTAAGGTTTTCTTTAATATTTGAATCAATGGTTTGTTGAAGGTCTCTAACAATCCATTTACCTGAGGATAATAGATGGTAGAGTATCTCCAATCGATATTGTGATGTTTAGCAAAATAATTTAATGTAGTACTTCTAAATGAAGGATTATTATTTGAGAAAATTGGCGAGGGACACCAAATCTGATGCATACGATATTTCTTTAAGAATTTAAGAATGTGATAATGTTTAAATTCACTTAAAGGAATTGTTTGTGCCCATTTTAAAAAATAATCTATAATTGCTAATATGAATCTATGACCTCTAGAGGATGGAGAATCTATCAGACAAATGATATCTACACCCCAACTTTTGAAAGGCCACAAAGCAATGATTGGATGTAGGACATTTAGTGTTTGATATAAAACTACAATGTGCACCTAACATTGATAACTATGTCATGCAACATTCATGTAGTCATTTATTATCGATGGAAAATAATATCCCATTCATTTGATTTTCATCTTCATTTTTGGCCCAAATTGGTGTGCACCGCACAACCTAGCATGCACTTCTTCTATGATCTTCAATACTTCTGATTTGTTTAAATAACACAACTAAATCTTGACTTCTTAACTTCAACTATAACTTGCTGCTCGATGTTGGTTGGATCACCAACTTTTGAATTTCTTTGTCTAGAGATAATTCAGGCATCACTTCATAACTCTTGGTGAATAAGTCTTTGAATTATGATAATAAATCAATTATTTTATTAACCTCATCCTCATTTAACAAAGAGCTTATAAAAATTAGATGAGGGTTTTCTTTGGTGCCCAATTTTATTTCTTTTAGATCTTCATTATAGATTTGATCTCCTCTTCAAGTTCAAGAGGTTTTCTTTGGCACATTAACTCAAGGCTTTCCCCTCCAACCTCTTTACATCATTTTGGGAAAGTGGGGTTAAGGTAATATTTTTCACATGCCTTTATAATCTCTCCATTCTAGATAAGAATAAATTATCTTCCCTAGTGTCTTAGACCTTATCCTCATCGCCATTAGTTTCTATAAAAATCTCAAACTTTAGCTGATTAATAAATTTCTTATATTTTATATCCTGTGGATCTTTCTCAAATACATAAGACTCTTCATCCGAACTGGATTCCAAATCAATATGTTTTAAAGACTCCCTAATTGCATACATTGCTCTTAATTTTATTATATAATTTGATTTTGCCATTCTTGACATCTTCTTCTAGATTATTGTGCCATTTTACTACCTCTTTATGAGGGAGGGGAAAGTGACCAATGAACGTTGTTTTCGAGATCGAATTATGGTTCTTTTTTCTTTTCTTCTTCTTTTTCTTTTCCTTTTCTTTTGTTTCTATTTTAGCCAATTTAAGATTTTTAGGGAAAATAGTTTCTTTCTTAGGTAGATAGTATGAAGCATCTTCATAAATAACAACTTCATAAATTAAAAATGGTTGTACATCACCTTTAATATAATGTTATACTCCCTTGAGAAAGTATTTGATGCATTGATAAAGGTTGGAAGGCACCATTCTGTATACATAAAGTCAGGCTCTGCCTAGAAGAGCATTAAAAGAATCTTTAGAATCTATTATATGATATTTGGCTTTAGTATTCAAGGTTTCCATTCCACAAAGCAAGTTTATTAAACCCAAAACTCTCTCTCACCTTTCTTGTTGAATCCTCGCAACATCTTTTTTATGAACTTAGTTTACGAGTACCCACTTTCAAATATGTGAGAGTTCTAAGAGTTATAATGTTCACTGATGCACCCAGATCAACTAGAATGTGAGATAATTTAAAATTGCCTATGTTTACAAAGATGTACAATAGATGATTATGATCTGCATCTAAAATTGTGACTCTTGGGACTTTTTTGAAGTACTGCTCTTCTTCTAACTATGTTGATGTTAGATGAGCTATACATATCTCTAGATTGAGTAAATCTTTGACTAAAGCTTCACTCATTTATTTAGAAAAACTAAAGCATCATAACTACTTAGTTTCACAGGTAGCTTTCTAACGTGAGCTAGCTAACATGTTATACTCCACTTTAGAAAGTTTTGTATTCTCCACATCTGACTATTGATCTTGTTGAGGATGATTGAGAGCTTCTAGATTATCTACAACTTGTTTCCTTTTATCAGTAGTTGTAGTTCATGGAAGTAAAACTTTACCGCTTCGAAGATTGACTTGCACTACTTTTTTAGGAGAAGGATCTTTACTGGGTATGATTGTTGATCTTCAATCATCATTTGATTATCTTCTATTGGACTATCTGAATCAATATTGATAGGATCTCCTTGAACATCAAGTACATGGGAATCACATTCATAGTAATATTGGAATTATTCATCTACATCATTTATAGGTGTTTCTTGAGAATTGTTTTCATCATTATTTGAATTTTTATTTTAATATTAAATAGTAAAAATAAACATGATATACTCAAAATATTTTTATTACTTTCTTAGTCCCAGGTAGGATGAAGTAAAAGTTATACAGGGTTAAAGGTTTGAGAGACATAAGCTCTCCATTTATAGAAATACCTTTTTTAACATAACCTAACTCAGTCTTATTCTTATCTTCCTCCTTTGAAACTACATAAGCTTGATCAACACATCCTTCCTTAGGCTTTAAGTTTTTGAAACTTTATTCTACTCCTCCTCATGAACTACCAAATCAACCTAGATAGGATTATGTGCTATTGGGGGTTCATGGAAAGATGAACAATATAGTTTATTAAGGATTCTTTTTGAAGAATGGAATAATGTTATATCCCACATATCACCAAATTTTGAGATTGGAAAAGAAACAAAAGGCTCATCAATTATAAACTTAGAAGATCCTTGGCTCAAATCCACTAAATAATCTTTGGGTATTCTTAAAAGACATTCTTTTAAAGTTATGCAATCTTTTAATTTTAATGAATTTAAAAGTTAATAAATCCGCATGTGGGAGCTACTAACATACAAATCCTAAGACTCTAAATCAAAATATAATAATCCCCAATATATGATAGATGATTACATGAAGCCTTTAGGGATTTATTACTAATTTATTAAGTAAAAAAGAAGGGACTATTTAATTCAATAAACATACTCTCTAAGTGAGTCAAGCATTATGTATAGGCTTGATTTATTAATTAAATGTTGGTTAAGGACTTAATAATCTCATACACTATGCTTTCCAAAAATGGAGGCTAGCATAGTGAATTAAAGTCCTTAATTTATTATTAAAGTTTATTGATAATCTCCAAATAAAGTATTTGAATGCCTTCCTAAAAAGAGTTATGCATCACATATGGAAATTATTAGGTGATTTGATGTGAAATAAAGGCTTTGAATTTAATGCTAAAATTCCCTCCTAGTGGAATTAAGCATTAAGCATAAAAGCCTTTATTTTTTAATTAATATTAATCATTATATTTATTTGATTAAAATAAATTTTAATTAAATAAAATATTTATTTAATTTTGTTCTTAAGTTTTATACTTTGTTATAATTTTTCTAAATTTTATGAAATTATTTAGAATTTAATTTAAATATTGAATTATTAATTTATTAGTAATTAATTATTATTTTTTTGGTTAAAACCCATGGAGGGGCCTACGCGTTAATACAAAAAACTGGGTTATTAATTAATTATTAATGAATTAGTATTTAAATTTATTCACTAAATTTCATTTAAATTATAATCAATTATATCTAAATTTCATTTCATTTTATTTTGTTTATTATGTATGCTTAAGTTGTACTTATCATATTTATTTAATTATATTTGAAAATGGGCTATTTAATGAATTATCAAATAGCCTATTATTATATGAATCTTAGGCTAGTTAATATTGGCATCAAATCAATTCCAAAAATCATGAAATTGATAACATTGCTTAAGATTAACATATAACAATCTATAAAAGTTTGAGATTAATTTGATTAATATTTTATTTTTTAATGATTTTTTAAATTAATATTTAATTAAAGGTTAATTAATTATTAATTAAATTACAATCAAAATTAATTTAAATTTTATTTTTCCTTGATTGTAGATGTTAATTAGAATTGATTGAATGTCATTTTGTATTTTTATGAATTTTATTTGATTATTACTAATTTTTGAAGATTTAGTCCTTAATTTAGGGTTGATTTTCATTTAATTTTAGTTGAACATCAATCTATGCCAAATCAAGATGAATTTGATTCCTAGGGTGTATAATGTTTATAAGTTCACTAGTATAAAGTTTCACCTCTATTGAATGTGTATATGAATTCCAAAAAAAAATTTAAGTTAACTAGACCTTGTCCTTAATTATTGTCCTTAGGTGCTACTAGTGTTTGGATAGGATTTAACAATCATTGTCTCTAACCCTTTCAAACACATACAATCATTCCACACCAGTCATGTGCACTAATACTCTAAGGATAAATTATAAGGAATTATCAATGTAAATTGGGTAATATAGAATACATCTCCAAGTTAACAATGCCCACAATTAGAGGCATAATCATGCACACTAAGAGAGTATCTTGATAATACTAAGATTCCATTTTTTTAATGAAAAAGTTTGTTAATCTGATTCCATAGAGCCCTATAATGAAATAGATGGATCAATATATAATTTACAATGAATTTTTCTAGACAACATTGAGTGATGTTCTCCAAATGGCCTATTTAAGCCATCTAGAATGAATATTCATGCCTTGCCTTTTATTCTATAATGCTCCTCTAATGCTACACCTCTATTTGGACCCCTTTCTTTTAGAACTTGAAATTGAAAAAAAAAAAGTAACATTATTTTCAATATTAAATAAGAAAGTCATTTATATTTATCATAATTATTAAATATGAACAAGCCATAAGTAATAATACCAATGATAGTTACCTCATTCTCCGGTACTGATGGATGAGGTAAGCCTAAGCTATCAGCTATTGTAGATGCTTCTCTTGTAGACAAATCTCCATCAATTGATACATGCAAACAGTTAAGTATAAGAGCTTCTAATGTAGAAAAGAAATTATATTTATCAAAAGATAGTGTTTAAGCTTGTAAGCCATTATTAGCAGTAGAAATGACATGTGAAGTATCATTTTTAAATGTAGGTTGCACATTATTACTAGTTGATGGTGCAAACAAATGTGAGTAATTTGTAATTTTTTGAGAGCTTATTCATTTTCTTAGAGCAATGAATTAATAACTGCAAAATGAAATAACAAAAAAATAATTATTGTAAAGCAAATATATCAAGTTATTATAATATATCAAACAAATAAGTTATAAATAACAACCTAGTCTTAATCACTATCATATTAATATGTACATCAACATCATTTTCACTATAATATTCATCTAATTTTGCATCATATTCTTCTCTTCTTCATCATCACATATAAAATCAGCAGTCTAAGTTGGGTCTACATGAACATTTTGTATAGAATCCAAAAATTTTGGCTCTATATATTCTCTATGTAAGGGATCAATCTCACCAAAATCTTCTTGGAAGTTTATGTCATTTTGCTCATCTTCTTATTATGTTATATTTTTAATTAGCTGATCAGTGTTAAGTTTATGTTCATTCAAGTAATTCATGAGGGTGGGTTCAAATAAATGCATATGATGCACTTTCTATACAACATGCCAATCACCTCTTAACTTTGTATCTTGAACATAAAGTAATTGAGTAACTTAACCTACTAATACATAAAGATCATTATCATACCACATTTTACTTATATTTATAGATGTGAAATCAACATCAATTACAATGGTCTTTTTATGCTCAAGATCAAACCATTAGCACTTGAATAAAACTAGATGATTTCCATTAATATAGCTCAAATCAACAACATCTGTTAAAATCTAGTAGAAATCAATACTTTCATCTTTATGAGAACCTCGGACCGATACATCACTATTTTGGGTTACCCTTCGAATGTCATGTTAGTTGACTAGAAACTTAACTCCATTAAAAATGCACCCTAAATATACATTAACATAAATATTTGGACCAATTGCTAAAGAATAAAGATCTTCATTACCTTCTAGCAATTTATGAAGATTCGAGCTCTTCCTATAAAAGCAAGAAAAGAATCAGGTTTTATGAAATTCTGAACATTAGAAAAAAATATATAAATATAAATAGTAAACATAATTAATAAATTGAGTATCTCACTCTTTGTTCAAACCATAATGGAAACTTTATTTTTTGCTTTGTTGTCACGTCTAGAATAAATGAATCTTCTTTTCTTAACTCACTCTCATATTCACTAACACAAAATTTTTATAAGATTTAATTGCAGAGTAATATATTATTTGTAAATAAATTTAATATTATTATCATTTTAGTTAATTACATACCTAAGGTATGGCTTTAGCTCTTCATAATTATTAAGAACATACCACCAAACTAAATTATACTCACTCCAAGATAATATAGTGAAGAGTGGTTGATGAATAGGATGAATTCTTCTAGAGAAAATTGAAAGCTGATTTTCATGCAAATGAACATCATCATTATATTCTTCATTATGATTATTTTTACTCTTCATACCACATAAGTATCTAGAACAAAATGTCAATGCCTCATTAACAACATAAGCTTCTATAATAGATCATTCCTAACATTCCCTTTATGAACACTTAGATTTCTAGCATATAAACAAATTTTAATCAAAATTTATGCAAATAATCAATAAAATATATATAAAAACAAACGTTATAAGCACAAGAAGTAACCTTTCAATTGGATACTCCACCTATACTGAATAGGTCCAGAAAACCTAGCCTCACGAAGTAAATGAACGGCCAAGTGAACCATTATGTCAAAGAAAAAAGGTAAAAATATCATTTCAAACTAACAAATTGTATTGACGATTATATCTTCTAATTTCTCCAACACATTCAATCTCAAAGTCTTAGCACATAATATCTTAAAAAATCTTGATAAATAACTTAAAGCATTATACAAATCCTAATTTAAATATCCACACAATCCTAAAGGAAGGATTTATTGTAATAGAACATGACAATCATGGCTTTTTAATCCTATAAATTTACCATTTTGAATATGTACTAATCTAGATATATTAACTGCATAACCATTTGGAAACTTTACTAATCTAACAAGTTTAGAAACCCTTCTATCCTTTTTGGAGATAGTATGTAAGAGGCTGGAGGTTTAATATACTTCTCACCTTGTTTTTGCAAATATAACTCATGCCTTATGCCCATATCTTGTAAATCCAAACGAGCAATTTATGTATCTTTTGTATTTCCTTCTATATTTAATAAGGACCCCATAATGTTGTCACAAATATTCTTTTCAATGTGCATTACATCAAGATTTTGATGTAACGTAAGACTTCTACAATAAGGAAACTAAAAAATACGCATTTTTTGTTCAAGTTGATTCATGATGGCTACATTTTTTTTTATAACTAGGATGCTTTCCAAACTTCAAATCCTTTAATGATTCCATCTGATAATATTTCATCTCCTGATAAAACTTGATATCTCACTCTAACTTCATGCTTGCCATTAAACTTTCTACTTTTTTCTATTTGTGCTCTTTAGACAAGAAATGTTTGTAACCCATGTAACAAATTTTGTTTCACAAATATTGTGAAGAAGTTTCACTGTCACATACTGGGCAAGCTTTGTAACTATGTACTTTATGACCCAAAAATATACTATAAGATGGAAAATCATTTATAAGCCATAAAAGAGAAGCATACATTTGAAATATATTCTAATATACAGAATTTAACTTTTGAAACTATTCACCCATAAGTCATTTAATTCTTTAATAAGCGGCTTTAAATACAAGTCTATTTCTTTCCCAAGAGCAACTAGACCAGAAATTAATAGTGTCATAAACATAAACTTAGAAGACATACAGTTCCAAGGAGATAAAATATATGGTATAAGAAAGATGGGCCACATTCTATAAGAAGTGCTCATATTACCAAAAGGATTGAATCCATCTGAAGCTAATGCAAGGAATACATTATGAGAATCTTATGCAAAACGAGGAAAGCTAATATTAAAACCCTTCCAAACTTTAGAATCAATTGGATGCCTTAATAAATTTTTATCCACAAACTAATTTTCCTTATGCCACCTCATTTCATGAGTAGTTTTCTAGACATAAATAACCATTGTAATTGAGGTGTAATGGGAAAATATCATTGATATTTATGAGAAATTTTCTTTTCTTTTCCATAATTAACCTTAATTTTTATTCTATGCACTCATGAAATCTTCTTTATCCTCATAATCTTTTTAAAACAAAGCACAATCATTTTTACAAGCATGAATCTTTTCACATCCTAATTTGAGGTCTGATAGAATATTTCTTGATTCATAATATGAAGATGGAAGTGTTTCACCCTTTGGCAAGATAGATTTTATGAATTTAATTATCATATTGAATGATTTATTTGTTCAATGATTAAGAACTTTAATGTGTAGTAACTTTACAAGAGCGGACAACATATATAAATATGAATTATGGTATAAATCATTGCGCATCCTTCAATAGTCTATCAAATATAGCTATTTAATCTTTGTTCATAATACTGTCGCATTCCTCATTTGGTGAATTGTTGGGAGAGGAGTTCATGAAAGTTTCCATATGTTTATCATCTAAGATTTATTGAATCTCATCAGCCTCTTCATTTGTATTATTAAGATCATTCATATCTCTTCAACCTAAATCTGCATTATTGAAAGCTTGAGATGTTTCCCCATGACATGTCCATTCAATGTATGATGTTTGGATTTCATTAAGTAGTAAATGATTCTCTACGACACTATAAGTTTGAGAAAAGACATTTGCACAATATCAACATGAGCACTGAATCGTCTCATTTTGAGGATTATTTTCATGGTTATATTTAATAAATGCAATGAATCCATCCCTATATTATCACAAATGTCTATCATTGAGATTAATCAAACTTTTATCCATTGCTTTGACCTGAAAAAATTATGAAGAAATAAAAATATTGCAAGACTAATCTTAAGCCTCTTTTAAAAAATTATTTAAATTTAGGTAAATATTCATAAATAATATGATTCAATTCATTTCTTATTTGAAATTTATTTTGTGAAGACAATGGAAAATTCAATGTTAATGGAAAGACATGATGTTTGAAGAAGATATTAAAAGTTCATTGTAAGGAATAATGATAGTCTATGTATTTCATAAAAAAATTTGGATAATATAATAATAATTTGGGAATCAATGTCAGTTTTCAAAAGGAAATATTCTATCAAAACAAACATCAAAATTTTAAATATTTTTATTATTAAAATCATTAACACTCATTTTCATCTAATTAAACAACTTTTAAGTTAAAGAATACAAAAGAAAATGTCGTATTCTTTTTTTAGTTTCTTGCTTATCTCTTTGTTATATATATTTTTAATTTATAATCCATATTAAAAGTTAACATTATCATGATTTTGATTGTTATAGTTGCTTTCAATGATCCATTGATTACTTTATAGAATGCGCATTAGTTATGCCAATATTTGCATAACAAATATCAAATATGTAATCCATTGAAGTTGAATTTTTTCAAGTCGAGCAAAATGATATAATTTAAAAGTTTATACCCTTGTGCATTCATGTTGCTTTGATTTTTTTTCTTTTTTAGTTTATTTTTGATGTAATATGTGTGTTAGTGCCTATGAAAATGATATGTGTTATATTGTATTTTGATTACTTCAATAGGTATTATTTACTACTACCATCGATTTCAAATCAACTAGCATAATGAGGCATAGAGTTTTTCAATAAATTACCGAATACAATTTATATTTTCTCTCAAACTTAATGTGTGTTATTAGATGGTGATTCTTCAAGTGAATAGTAAGTCTTAATGACAACTTCTAAGGGATGCTTCTTTCATACCAACTTGAGGATTGGATGTTCAAATTGGAGACTTTCTATCCTTATTCTTTCATATAAGTTATCTTCTGATTAAATTATATGCGGGATTGAGATTTTGCCAAGTTAATGAAATAGAAATTTCCATTTTTATGTGGTGAAAATGTTCTTGCTGTGAAATTTTATATCAATTCAAATAACTAGCTTACAAAAAGCATTTCAGGTTATGAAGCAATTACCCCTTCAGCAATGTGAACAACTAAAACATAACTTATAAAAATGTCAATGTCGTGGAGTGGAGGTCATCTACTTACATGACCTTAAGAAATTATGATCATCAATTTTTTGCAATATGGATGATTAAAACACAAGCAAAAAAAGTTAATGAGGTGATCACCCAACTAACACTTCCTTTAAATGCACCAAGAGGAAGATCTAAACCAACAAACAAGGCTTTGTGAAATACTTCATCACTTCTTCAAATCACAAGCTTTACTCCCACTAGTTAACCCTATTTTTTTTCAACATACATCTTAGTGACAAGTTATATGAGATTATTGGTAGATTGAATAGATCTCTATCATTTCTAAGAATCCTTATTCTTGTTTTAAACAAAGAGTAAAATGTGACACTCTGCTTTAACATTTATTATTCCCAAAGGTCAAAACTACCTATGGAAATATTTTCTATCATGAAAAAAAAGTAAAACGAGAACATCATTGAAGAAATTCACTATTAAAAATGAAAACCTTCATATGCTAGAGATAATATAAGCTAAGACGAAAATAAATACTTATAATGTGACATTTGAAAATGATCAGAGAACATCTGTATGAAAAATGACCATAAAATTATGTCGAATGAGTATAGGTTTCGCTAACATATATTTTTATTTAAATAATTAATTGTTAAATTTTAAAAAAAATTATATTGTAATTTATTTTATAAATAAATTATTTGATCTCTTATCTTAAAAAATATTAATTTGAATTCATCATTTTATTTACTAATTTTAGTTACAAAAATATCCATACACCTAGTTATTTGTAAATCATATATACTCTTCTATATTTGCAAAACAAATAATTAAATATAAAAAAATCAATTATGCTCAAGGAAAATTCAACCGCAATGCTAATTAAGAAGAAACCTATGGTATTTAATACTCCAATAGTCTAATAACACAAAGGATTCATGGCTTTGAGGAGGACCCATGAGGGAATTTCTTTAAGAAAAACTAGCCACATCTAGAAAAGGTAAGAAAACAAGGAGTTAACAGAGTTGGGCAAAGATATGACAAAGAAAACCATAGATATGCAAAGGTAAAATATTCTTCTAAGTCCTAAATACAAAATGCCTATCAGGCTATCACCTTCTGAGAAACTTTAGCAGGGACTGAGTAAAAAATAAAAAAGACATAATGCAAAATAGTGAGCGGACTATGAAAATCAACACAAAAACAACCATTAGATCTTTTCCTTTCAACCATTAAAAATCAACCCTAACCTCTTAAAGAAACTATAATAATCAATAATGTTGAATGATACCATAAAAATAAGAAGCAAGCATAGTATAAAGAATATCATAGAAATTTTGAAATGAAAGGAGGAAAAACGGTTGCGGGTTTGTTTGAAGAATTATGAGGGAAGAAACTCATATCAACATGTGAATGAGAGAGGCCATGGCCGCTAAATGTAGAGTCTGTCGATTGCAGTTGGAGGTCATCACTAAAGAGGTAGGGCAAATAGGAACAGAAAAAATGAGAGCAGTTCACATGCGTGAGAATGAGATCATGAGTAGGCTTTATTATCCCATATCATTCAAGATGAAATACCAAACTTTTTATACTAATTATACTGGACGATCGGAGTATCGTACAAGATGACCAATACGAACGCTTAAATCAATAGTATAAATTAATTCTGTTTGTACTGTCTATAAGGGCTTTTTTATTCTAGTCATATAGGGTGCTCTAATGATCATACAGGATGATCTTTAAATTAAGGTTTGTGTTGAGGGAAGCTTTGGTAAAAAGAATATATCTTTGCTAGTAAAGGACCCGACTACTTTGCCACACCAGAGAAGGTGAAAGGGATTCAAGGTTCTCTTCCTATGAAAGGATTCATGGTTCTTTACCATCACCAGGAGGGTAAAAAAGGTTTCTAGGTCCTTCTGCATCGGGTTTGTAGAAGAGATTTTGTAAGGATTTCTTCACTTATTTATGGGGGCTAAAGGAGAGTAACTAAAAGTTTAGTGCAACAAATGGAGCTAAAGGAGTATGTAAGGAGTGGATGTATGTCAGGTTGACCGAACCAGTATAAATTTTGGTGTGTTTGTTCTTATTATTTTCTGCACTTTTGTTTTTCTATTATTTATTGTGTGGTTGATAAAATCTAATTTAGTACTATTATGAAATTAATCTGGTTCCACATTAGAGGATAAAATTTATATTTTCATATATTATAAAAAGATTTATTAAGGGTTTTTCTTTTTATCCAAGAATTTTTAAATTACTAATTTACCCTCTCTCTTGATTAGCCTCAGACTAATTCTTTGAAGTTTAATAACCTTCACAAACTTTTAAGTGGTATTAAAATAAGATTCATAATTTAAGTTTTTGAAAACTTTTGAAAAAGGATCAATTGCTAACTTTGGAAATCGTAATACTGTAGAAAGATATTCAATCATCTGACAACCTTTATTTGAAAATATTTCTTTTGATTTTTAAAAAATGTACATGTCTACTTTTTTGAAATGAATTGATTATCAAATGTGGCATATTATTTCAATTAGTTATTCTATACCATCACGTATTATAAATGGAGTCAAAATGGATATTCCTTTTACTTAATGGAGTAGAGTAGATTAAATCAATGCTCAATTGAATGCTAAATCCTTAAATTATTTTTTCTGTCCTTTGAATTCTAAGATTATATGAGAATCTCTACATGCTCTACTAGCAAGGATATTTGGGATAGATTATGCACTACATATGAAGGTACTAGTGAAGTTAAGTAATCTAAGTTGAATATTCTAATGTATGATTATGAACTTTTTTACATGAAAACTTATAAGATAATCTTAGACATATATATATTAAGTTTGCTTAAATTATGACATCATTACATTAAGTAAAGAACTTTCAAACTTTAAAAAGGTCAATAAAATTCTACATTGTCTACCTGATAAATTTCATGTTAAAGTCATTGCTATATGTGAATTAAAAGACTTGAATGATTATTCTATTTACAATATGATTAGTTCACTCATTGCATCGAGCAAAGTGTGATTCAAAGACTTTTGGATGCAGGTGAAACTATAGTGCTAAAAGTTGAAGACATGGATAAAAGTGACTTAGTAGATGATAAAAGTAAGGAAATATCATAAATAACTACAAATTTGAAAATCTACTAAAGCGCAAGCATCAACATCAACAAAGTGAAATAAATATAAAAAAGATAAGAATGTTAAGATTTTCTCTGATATTATTTATTTTAGATGTAGGAAATATGGACATATGAAAAATTAGTGCCCTAATAAAAACACTCTTCATGCAAAGAAAAATAATAAAAATAAGTCAATTGTAATAAGGGTAAATGTTAAAAAGCGAAAGATCTCCTGAGCAGACCTATCTTTTGAATCATCAAACAAGGAGAAAGATAATGATGTATAAAATTTTATTTATATATTTATCTATGTTATAGTTAATTCATGCGTATATATTCTTTATTTTATTTTTGTTCACCGTGAATATTTTTATTTTCTATGTTATTTTGAAGTAAGATATTTATGTTTATAAACTTTTAATTTATTTTTCATGTATGTTTTTGAGAACACTCTTTGATCAACATACACAAATCACATCTCATATTTTATTTGTATAAGAGAATAAAACCACTTCTCCCTAATTATATTTTTTAAAATGAAAAATTTACCTCCTTTTTTCTTAAAATTTTTGGTATGTGATTATTGACTTCTCTAAATAGTTGAAGGAAGAGAAATTGATGATTATCCCTCTTCCTCTAGCTCATTTAGTGGTGAAACTTCTTTTTGAATCCAAATCTATTTCAAATTAAAAATTGGACCTAAAAATAGATATCTCCTTCATCTTCCTATATTTCTTTATCTCATCTAAATATTTTTGCAAGTCAATAAATCCACTTCAAATTTTCTTAATCAAGTTGTTTATTTTTTTCATATAGATCGATTTTTGCATTGTGGTTTATTCTTCTTTATATAAGAGAGTGAGTTCTTCTTCTCATATATTTGAAAGATAATCTCACAATTGAAGGAACTCCATCTTTAAATATTTAGAAAGGAAGTAAGTTGGGAAAATATGAAAAGGGGCACAAAATGAGCCCAAAATGAAAAGAGGCACAATGTCCACAAAATAATTGCAAGATGTACAAAGTATAGCAAAAATTAAAAGATACACAAATTGCACCAAAAATTGATAAAGAGGCACAAAATGAGCCCTTAATGAGTTAGCTCTCCTTTCTTTCAAATCTTTAAATCTTAGAAAAATCTATGATCCAATTGATATCTTTAACACTTGAGTTTGAAAATTATGATTCATGATTCATCATTTTTGCATTAATATTCTATTAAATATATTTCATGTAAGAAGACTAAAAAGATTAAAATTGCTTCTCTAATTTATTCACAAATTAGATTTTTGTTTCAAAAATTTTAACCAATAAGGAGCTTGAGTTAGGGTGAATAAAACTTGAATCTCTAACCTTTCTATCTTTAAACATTATCAATGCATTTAATACTAAGCTTTTGAATAAAATCAAAAAATAACTTTCTCATTTCACAAAAATTTGTTGAAATTAATTAATTCTTCTTAAATATTAATACCACCTACACCGGACCAGGGTCTGTATGATATTTAAATTATTATGTGTGTTCCATTTTTTTTTATGTTTCTCTTCTTTTGATAATGTCAAAGGGGAAGAATGTATTTAACTGGTGATATTTGTGTTTAAGTTGCAAATGTTCATCTTGTATTTGTATTGATTTATCTATTATGTGGTTTCTAAATATTTTTTTATTGTTATTTAAAAAAAAAGAAAAACTTTTTGCTTTCCCCTATTTTTAATATAAATATCTTAGTAAGGGGGAGATTAGGAGAATATATTTTTAGTTTGTAAATTTAACAAGTAATATTTGTCATCATCAAAAGGGGGAAATTATTGTAACTCAAACTCAAGATTATATATTTTTTGATGATAACAAATATTACTGCTCACATCTTTATGTCTCCTAATATTTTCATTCTATATTTGTTTGTGTGTTTACTAACCTTTCAGGAACACCATGCACCATCTAACAACGATTCAAGGCTCAAGAATTAAGTAGAATATGTTATGTTGTTAAGATTTTTGTAATATTCATTGATGTATTTTTTATTTCTTGAGTCAAGTCTTCGAAGGGTGTATGCTAGCTTGGTGGCCATCCACCCACACACTCACGGGGAGTGAGATTGAGTCAAAATAAGAAGTTCAAATTTTGAACTTATTGTATTATATGATACGCTCATCTAAAAGGTTAACTTTGATAATCACATATTTTGAATTAATCATACTATATGTAGATGCTAATCATAAATTGATTATTTTAATATTCAAAATATGTGTCTAATCATAACATATGATCCATATCATATTGTATAATATATGATAATCATGCCTAAATGAATTATGTGATTAAGTATTAAATTATGATTAAATTGTTTAATCAGATCAAACAGGACGATCATATTGGATGACTTGATAGATATATGGGATGATACTTTATCGTCTCTCATTGACTAAGATGAAATACCAAGCTTTTTCTACTAATCGTACTAGATTATCATTGTATCATACAGGACAATCAATATGGACACTTGAATTGATCGTACAAGACAATTCTATTTGTACTATCTGTAAGGGCTATTTTGTTTTAATCATATATGATGATCTAATTATCATACTAGATGATCTTTAATGACAAAATTGAATCTTTAGGATTTTTTAAACCCTGTATTTAAGCTTTCTCAAGACACTTGGTAAGTGTTTTCGGCATGCATTGAGTCTTTTTCTTCTAGAGAAAACTTGAAGAGAGAGACTTGAAGGAGATAGAGAAAAGGGTGGAGTTTGAGAGAGAGAATATCTTTATGGGTTTCAAGGGAGTGAGGAGGGGGTTTCACATGGTTACTCTGGAAAGCTTGCACCTTAGTACCATCATTGGAGTTTGAGAGAGAGAATATCTTTATGGGTTTCAAGGGAGTGAGGAGGGGGTTTCACATGGTTACTCTGGAAAGCTTGCACCTTAGTACCATCATTATCATGTTTTGCCTTGAGGAGGTTTTGGGAATAATAATATCACTTTGCTGTCAAAGAACCCAGCGACTTTGCCATATAAGGGAAGGTGAAATGGATTTAATATTCTCTGTCTGTAAAAGGATTCATGGTTCCCTGCCATCAACAGGAGGATGAAAAGGGATTCTAGGTCCTCTTCCATACCAGGTTGGTGGAAGAGATTTTGTAAGGGCTTTTCCACCTTACTGTGGGGGCTAAATGAGAGCTACTAAAAGTTTAGTTTAATGTTTGGAGAGGGAGTCTCCAAGGAGTAGATGCAGGTCAGGTTGATCGAACCACTATAAATTATAGTGTATTTATTCTTATTATTTTTTACACATTTATTTTTCTATGATTTACTGTGTGGTTGGCAAACTCTTATTTTGTGCTATTGTGAAATTTATCTACTTTTGCATTAGGGAATAAAATTGATATTTTTAGAAAATTTAAAAAGCTTTATCAAGGGTTTGTCTTTTTATCCAAGAAGTTTTAAATTACCAATTCACCTCCCTTTTGGTTAGCCTCAGATTAGTTCTTCGAGGTTTAACAACCTTCATGAACTTTCAAAGATGTGACTGTTCACTAAATAAATGATCCATGTTAGTAAGCACCGTAGTGTTGCAAAAGCTTTAGAGTTGAGGTGCTAGTTCACTTCAGGAGCGTAGTGACAACATTATTTTAAGTGTCATAGTGCTAGTTGGCATTTTTATTATTTTTATAAATAGATGTTATGTTATGCATGTTTATAAGGGAGTTCAATCACTTGTGTAATTTTTGTACATTTTAGAGTACTTCTCTAGTTCCCTATTAGAGTAAAATCTAAGAGAAACTAGAAAATATAAGATACAATCATTTGGAGTATTAGCTTATATTTCTTGAAGTGACTCTAAGTTAAAGGGAGGAGTGTAGAGAAGATACTTTAATGCTTCTTAATAATATCACTCTCTTGTATTTTTTATTCTTCATGAGTTTAATGAAAATGAGTTTTCTTAATATTCATCTTAGTTCTAGCTTATTCTCTTATTTTGGTTTAATAATATAAAATGTATTTTGAGTATTAATGAAGTATCTTATTCTATAAATTGTTAAAATATGTTTTCAATATTAGCCTGCACTTTATTTAATGCACATAGTGGCCATATGTATAGGGCCATGTATAGTTAAAATTTAGTGTGATATATAACATCGATGAAGGAATATAAGAACAACCAGGAGTATTGGGATATAATGTTTTACATGCCTAGACATAGGATATAAAATAATATAGGTTCTTAAGGGGATACTATAACTGTTGGAGATTAGAAGATATCCTTTTCACCTCTACAAGCTCGATAGAGATCTAGAGATGCATATGTTCTAAATCACATTACCATGAAGAGTTTCATTAGGAAATATATGAAATTTATAGTCATCAATCCAAAAAAGATAATTAAATAATGTATCAAATATTTTTACTATTTTATTCACTGATATAATCTCCAAAAATATCTTTTTTATTTTTGTAGTATAATTGCTATAAGTAGAATAAATAGTATATGTTTGCTGCAAGTAAATCATACTTCCTTGTGGGTTCAACACTCTACTTTATCACTTCATTAGTTGATTCGGCATGTATACATGCATATATTAAGTGTGGTTTGTTATTATTTATATCAATGAAAACCTAAGAATTATTTAAGGGTGATAAAGCCTTAGATTTTTATACAATTTAAAAGCTCACTCCACTGCCCAATCAGGTCCCATCTCTATCCATTAATAAATCAACAACAAATCTTTAATGGCTTCATGTAATCATCCATCCTATATGGGGGCTGATTATATTTTTTCATTGCAAACCTTAGGATTTGTAGGTTAGTAGCTCCCAAACATGTAGTTAAGAACAAATAAATTCTTTAAAATTAAATAATCAACTCCAAGCTCTATAACTAAAAAAATAAAATTCAAATTTATATAAGACAAATTTTAATTAAAAATTCCTTTTTGGCCTTTGTAAACAAACATCCTAAACTCATAGAACTTAAATATTAAACTTCTATAGGACATACCAAAGTCAAAAACATCTTTCACTCATTTTATATGGTTTGCTAGGACAACCAACTTTAGCCTAGGCTAGACCAATGGTGTGAATTGCTTGTCAGGTGCTTTGTGTGGAGAGCGCGCAAAGTATATTTATTTATTTATAGTAATCTGAATGTCATACACTTTAAATTTATATTGGTGCACTTAGGCTCTTTAAGGTTTACATTAGAAGCATTAGTTTTTACACAACCGCCCTGAATTTTATTTAATTCTTTATTTTATTTATACATATTTTCTTTTTATTTCTTGTAAGAGTCAAAGTAGAATGTACCTAGGAATGATATGCATATATATAAGCTTTCGTAAATAATAGAATGTTCCTAGATCGAGTTGTACAACATTTTGGGTTATAAAATATTCAAATGTGCTTTGATTATATATACATTTAAATGGGGCTACAAAAGATGATATCCTCTCTCTTGGAGGATACTTTATTTTGGAATTTTAATGAAGACTTGGAGCTAGAAGACCATAAACAAGTATATATATATATATATATATATATATATATATATATATATATATATATATATGATAGGCTTAGAAATCCAGATTTGTTGTGGTGGACCCTGACCACCTTCCTTTTCTACAGAGTCTAAATTTGTTGTATATTATCTAATCAATCAAAAAATAAATTTCCTTCATACATAGTCTTCGCTTTATTATGTCAAGCATTGAATTAATATGGGTGGTAGTTTGTATTAGTGAGAAGCAGTGTTTCTAGGTTTTTCTCGGTGTAAATGTTTTGAACTTTATAAGAACATGTATGCTTGTTCTAGGATAATACGATACTGGGTATTGTATGTCACAACCCAACCCAATAGGACCTACAATTGCATAAGCTATACCATGTATGATTGTCGTAAGACTGAACACAAGATTTGGTTAGAGAATTACTAAAAAAAAAACTTTCAATTTATATACAACATAAAGCCACTACATAATGCAATATAAAGTGGAAGATTACATAATCTCAAAATAATTTTCTATATACAACAACATTAAGCCTTTATCACACTACATGGGGTCGGCTACATGAATCATTTTTCCCCCATTGCATCCTATTAAAAGTCAAATTCTTGTTTAAATCTAATAAAGAAAGATCATTTCTAATATTTTCTAACTAAGTCTTTTTAGGTCTACCTCTAACTTTCTTAACATAAGTTAAATCTAATACCTCTACTTTCTTAACCGGGTCATTATAAAACCATCATTTTATGTGACTAAACCATCTAAGGCAACTCTCTTTAATGTTATCTTCCATTGGAGCCACTCCAACCATTTCACGTATATGCTCATTTTGCACCCTATCTTTAAGGGTAAAGCTACTCATCCACTTAAGCATCCTCATCTCTGCAACACTTAACTTAGTATTATGCTTCTTATTTAATGGCCAAAATTTGGCACCATAAAGCATTATAAGTCTCACCACCATCTTATAGAATTTTCCCTTAAGTTTAACGGGGGATTTTCTATCACACATAAAGCTCAACGCATTCCTCCACTTCAACCATCCAACTTAAATTATGTTGATAATATCCCCATCTATTTCACCATCACTCTGAACAATAGATCCAAGATATCTAAAATTTGTACTCTTATTAATGGCTTGATCGCCCAAAGTCACAATCCCCTCACTAGGTCTATTACTACTAAATTTATACTCGATATATTTAGTTTTAGATCTACTCAAGTGAAAACCTTTAGACTAAAAGGTTGACCTCTATAATTCAAGTTTACCTTCAACTCCCTCTCTAGTCTTATCAATAAGAAGAATTTCATCTGAAATAAGCATACGTCAAGGTACATCCTCTTTTAAATGTCTAGTGAGAACATCCATGACTAAAGCAAAAATATATGGGCTTAAGGCTGATCCTTGATGTAATCAAACTAAAATAGGAAAATACTTGGTCAAACCACCTTGTGTTTGAACACAAGTAATATTTCATGCATACATATCTTTAATGATTTGAATATAAGCATTATTAACTTCTTTATTTTCAAGAACTCTCTATAGCCCTTCTCTGGGAACTTTATCATATGCTTTCTCTAATTCAATAATTATCATATGTAGATCCTCCTTATTCTCTCTATATTTCTCCAACAAGCCACTCAATAAATATATGGCTTTGATAGTAGTCCTACCTAGCATGAATCCAAATTGATTTTGAGAAACCTTAGTAGCACACCGCAACCTATGCTCCATAACTCACTCCCATAGTTTAAAGTATGGCACATTAACTTAATTCCTCTATAATTTGCACAATCTTGTGCATCACCTTTATTCTTAAAAATAGGAATCAACACACTTAATCTCTACTCATATGGTATCTTTTTATTCTTCACAACATTAGTAAAAAGTTTAGTAAGCCAAGAAATTCCTTCATATCATAAGCATTTCCACACCTCTAATGGGAAATCATCCGGTCCAACAACTTTTCCACACTTCATTTTATTTAAAGCCTCACTAATTTCGATTTTACTAATACGCCGATAAAAATATAAATATTTATTTTCATTTAGGGAGCTAAGGTCACTAAAGTCAATCGTATTTTCAAAATCTTCATTAAAAAGTTTAGCAATATATCTCATCCGTCTTTGTTGAATATCATCTTCTAAGAAAAGTACTTTTTGATCATCATCCTTAATAAACTTCAATTTAACTAAATCCTTTCGACTCCTATTTCTTTGTTTGGCTAACTTAATATATATATATATATATATCTTTCTCCCTTCTTATTATCTAATCTATTATATAAATCATTAAAAGCTAATATCTTAGCATCTCATATTATTTTCTTAGATTCTTTATGTGCCTCTTTATATCTATCCTAATTATAAAAATTTTTATATCTAAACCAATTTTTAAAATAAACATTCTTTTTTTTATCTTTTCTTGCACATTTAAATTATACCACCAACTATTTTTTTTACTATAAGCTTTTCCCTTTGATAATCCTAGCACATCTTTTGCAAAATTCTTAATATTCCTATTCTCTTTTTTCCACATAACATTAGCATTCTCATACACAGATAAAATCTTAAAAACTAAAATCTTACTCTCAAAAAATATTTTTATTAATATTCTTTAAATGTCTCCATCTAATCCTAGAAAATTGCTTAAATTTTTTTTTTTTTTGTCCCTTTAGCTTAAAGTCTAAAACTAATAATTGATGTTGGATATATAAATTTTCACTTAGAATAACTTTATAATCTTTGCAATCTAAATGATCTAATTTTCTTATAAGAAAATAATTAATCTAAGTTTTACTATATCCATTTTTACAAGTGATAAGATGCTCATCTCTTTTCTTTAATAAGGTAATAACAATTAAGAAATCATAAGTTAAAGAAAAACCTAAAATAGTCTTACCACATTCATTTGTCATTCCAATCCCATGGCCTTGGGAGAAGGGCTAGGAGGAATAGGAACAGGAGATTGCGCTTAGCAGCATCCAATGCAACAGTTTAGCGGATGGCAGATTCTATGGCTCAGCAGAAGCCGGTTCAACAGAGGATGGTTCCCTTACAGAGGGAGCCACGTAGACGTGTAGTTACCCCAGTTTTTGATGTTGTAGTCGCCCCTGAGATCGACGCAGTCCAGGGAGGACGCTTCTCATCGCTAGTACATAGTGGTGACAAGGAGGATGCTGTTCGCATTGCGGCAGTTCCTCCTGTCCCCACTACGCTTCCTCGCCTTCGAGTTCCCAGGGATACTGTTATTAGGACCCTCACCCAGAGGATCCGAGGCATTATCCATTCAGCGCACGGTAGAGTTCGTGTTAGTGAGGAGAGGTTACTCCACCAGATCTCTCAGGTGCACACCCAGTTGCAGCGGCAGTCAGTTAGATAGAGTTACCGGTGGCAGATAGGATAGCCACCACGACAGCAGACTAGAGTTGTTCCCACTATTAGACCTCAGGCAGGTGCCCCTGCTGTTGGACGACGCCCTCGCCGTCATGGATGTCACCCAGCGTTAGAGCCTGTCCGATCCCAGCTTGGTTCAGTTTTCGTTTCCCCCTCCACTCAGTTAGATGTTCCTACCGGGTCCCGTCATAGTAGATAGGTTTGGAGATGTCGGCAGGTGGATGAGCCTGTCGAGATGGAGCAGACAGTTGGTACAATTCGACGAGTTGATACAGCCCCTTCAGAGTCAACACCAGTTCAGATGAGTCGTGATGCAGTAGATATTGAGGGTAGCGCCCCGGCTTGAGTGGGGCCAGTTGTTGCTTCTAGTCCCCTTAGGATTTCTTCTCCTTTGGGTCCGTACATCGATGCTCTTCATCAGACCTCCGATGAGGACTTACTCGAAGGAGAGTTAGATGAAGACATCCCTGTTCACCGTGTTTGTGTGGTCACGAGACGAGGCACGTCAGATGATCAGCATGAGCAGTACGATGATTTGGAGGAACAAGGGGAGGCCGATGTACCTTCCACCTTAACACAGGGTGGACCTCCCCAGATGTTATAGTCTTCTAGTTACAGACTCAGATGGTAGAGATGGCTAGAGCCATGGCGGTGATGACCGCCCAGTTGACGGCGTTGGGGGTTACACCTCATGTCATGGATGTAGGTACTCATACTACATCGAGAGACGAGCCAACAGCACCACAGTCGCCAGCCTTAGAGCCTGTTAGAGTTAATAGAGTTCAGAGGGCAGTCTCGATGTCTCCACCAGCAGTACAGTTGAGTGTGCCAGTCCAGAGTCAGTTTGTTCAGTTGTCATTCATTCAGATTCAGGACATGATTGCAGAGAGGATTGACTAGGCTATAGCTTCTAGAAAGTCTGGAGATTCTGTTAGTAGATGTCGTCCCTACCCGGTAGAGTACGAGCGGGAGCCTTACCCCGCTGGTTTTGTTCCTCCCCATTTTCAAGTTTTTAATGGGTTTGGTTCCAAGACAACATGTGGCTCAGTATCGAGCCATATGTTGTAACATTGGAGAAAATGATGCATTGATGCTGAGATTGTTTGTTAGTAGCTTAGGGGGAGTGACATTTGAGTGGTATGTCGACCTCCATAATGATTCAGTTTGTACTTTTGCTGAGATGGAGCAGTTGTTTGTTTAGAGGTTCATTAGTACAGAGCATAAAGTGACTGTTGGTGAGTTAGTAGTGACCAGGCAGCACTCCCACGAGTCTCTACCTAACTATATAGTTTTGTGGAGGAACCTTAGTCTTCAGTGTGAACCTCAACTGCAAGAGCAACATGCAGTTGAGATTCTGTTGAAGAACATAGATGGTCATATCGCTCCATACCTTAAGGGTTTCAGCATTCAAACCTTTCAGAAGTTGTTAACCAAAGTCACTAGCCTACAGGACAGCATATCCAGTGCAGTCCCTCATAAGGTTGAGAGTCAACCCACACATAGACCTCAGCGTTTAGAGTTTTTCGGGGCACCACCTCCTAGGAAAAGGGAGGTGCATAGTACTTCTGATGCTCATGATAGGGGCAAGAGGCCCATGGTTAGTTCAGTACCACAGCGTCCACCACTACCACGACCTCAGTTTCAGCCCCGACCTCAGTTGCCACCACCAACACAGCCGTCAGGGCAGTTTCAGTCTCAGCCACAGACACAACAGCAATTTAGGCACCCTCAAAGGACTCCGGAGATTCAGCAGTCTCTACAGGAGAAGCTTAACAAGGAATATCCCTTCAAAAGGGAAAGTGTGCAGAAGATCTTTAAATTTCTTATTAAAAAATATTCTAGTATTCCCGATTAATAATAAGACAAATGAAGAGGGGCAAACAGAGCATCCTTTGTATTGTTCATTTTATATGCACATTGGTCATGTCCTTAAAGATTGCTTTGTGTTTAAGGACAGAGTGGAGAGCCTTATGTCTAGGGGTGAGATTCACCTGCAGGACAGTGATTTGGTGCATCTTCGAGGTAAGGTTGCTCAGATAGTTTAGATGATTACTAGCTCCAGTCAGTGTGATAGTCAGTGTGGTGTTCAGAGCAGTAATAGTAGAGCACCTCTTAGTTCTGGTGAAGAGTGACAACTTTCACTCTCTCGCAAGATAAGGGGTATGATCAGACGGGCAGTTCAGAGTTCAGAGGCAGTTGAGAGGAGGCTCCCACAGGCCAAGTCGACAGTTGCCAGCCCAATTTCTTTGCCAGTTTCTTTTTCTTCTTATGTTGTAGTGCCTACTGAGCACATCTCTTCTACTTCTACTTATACTAGAAAGATGTATGAAAGAGAGAAATTTGTTGTAACTTCTGAGGGGAAGACAGGATCTCTTCCAGCACTTACGCTGAAGGATTTTATT
>JADPUM010002015.1:0-28608 GCA_016618105.1 Dendrobium huoshanense
AGAAATGCCATGACACACATTTGTTAGTGGATTCGCTACGTTGTGTATAGAGTATACCAAGGTTAAAATAGCTCTTACTGATGATGTAGACAATTTGTTCCTTATTTTGTAAAGCACCTTCAACTAGTCATGGTTGTGAAGGTCCACTTCGTTGATCATTTTAGCCTAGGTTCTCTTAAACTCCTCAGAATTGCAATTGCTTAAATATATATAAAAAATGCATCTAACATTATTGTTGTTGTTGAAGCACCACACTTTAGACAAAGCCTTCTTGCTGATGTGGCATTGGCACAACCTATGACGTGTCTGAGGTATAATACAATTTCTATTGCCCTTACCATTACCTGGTCCTGATCAGTAAATATTATAAAGAGATTTTTATCGTCCATTATCCATAAAAATGTTCTAAATAACTATTTAAATGATTCAATTATTTCTTCTTATGTCACCCCTAAAAAAATATTCCTCCAATGATTATTAACTTCAACAAAGGGTGCACACGCCCGATTATATTTGTTCTCCATCACCATAAACCCTATATATTTCCACATTTTTTTCATTTTTTGCGTCTGGCCTGGATCGGGTCTTCGGGCCGCGCAGGACGTTGGAAAAAAGGTGCTAAATTTTAATTTTTCATCGAGTCACGTAGTGGGGTTGTCAGGCCACACGTGGCAAGAAATTGTTGGAGTCCAGACATAGAGCTATGTCCAGAGTCCACACCGAATAATTTTTTCTCTTGAAAAGGCTTTATTTTAACATTAAACTTCCACTCATTTTTAACATTTTAAAACTTAAGAGAGAGAGAGAAAAAAAACCGTCATATCAAAGAATTTAAAAATTTTTAAGGAGAGAATTTCAATCTCATTTCATCTTTTATAGAGAAATAATATACTCTAAAAAAGTAAATTACAGGAAAAGTCGTATTACAGGCCGTCCCAATTGATTGTTCGAACGGAGAGAATATTACGTTCGGAGTTCGGATGCAGAGGATTGTTCAGTTTTGTGATTATGAATAGTAAAAACACAGTTATTATTCACCACCGCGCTTTTATTATGATTTTACAATTCACAATCACAAAATCAAATTATGTCCGGACTCCGCACGTAATAATTTCTCTATCAAATGAGAAAGCTCGATTCAAAAACGGGCTGAAAGGTTTGGCCAATGTAAATTTGCTTAAAGATGAAATTATATTAATCAAAGTTCGCATGGATCCGCGTTATCTCCTTTGATTTCACCGAGCAGGAAGTAATTAGTAATTCTATCCAAGTTTAGATCGTACCTTGCGGGCTCATTTCGAAGACCCGTACTCTGAGCTCATTCATTTGATTGAACTGAATCGCCAAGGAGAAGGGACTTATCCCTGTTACAAATAAGCGAGTACTGGGCAGCAGCACCGTCGAAGACGCCGTCGCAAAATTAGCGCCATGGCTGAAGTTCGATCCAATGGACTGTAGATAAGGGCTCAGAAACGGCAAGCCCAGAGCCTGAGCTACACTCTCCAAAACAGAAAAAACCTGAAGAAAAGGAATTTTAAACAAAACAATTAATTTAAATTAAGGTTCACATAGCTACCTAAGAAATCGATCACTGCTCTTCCATCTGAAGCACGACCTGCAGGTTTTTTGAAGTAAGTCATTCCAAAGGGAGCTCGCTGAGCCGGAAATGCTGCCCAAAAACCACCTGTGTCAGAATTTGAGTCCCCAAAGTTGAAAATGGCCGGAAAGCTACAGTCGGCCTCAGTGGTCGTGGCGGGTAAGAAGAGAAGGATGAGTATGAAGAAGAAGACACCCGAAGGAAAGAGAGAAGGCTGGAGGCGCATCTTAAGCGCAGGATAGAAGGGAGAGTGCACGAGAATTAATCTATCTATTCACCACAGAGATGAGATATGAATTTCCAAAAATTAAGCGTCTTTACAATTTATCTAAGGGCAATTTTTTAAACTAAGTACCGTTTAAAATTTAATTAAGCGATTAACCAACGAAAAAAAAAATTTTAAACTCGCCAAAGTCGCTTATTTAGGATAAGTCGCATGTTTAACTGGCGACTTTCCTCTTTTATTACTCAACTGACCGTTATTTACTTCAGACCGTTATTTATTGAAGTAACGGGATTATGTACGTGTGGTAAGTCGCCCGTTCAACGGGCGACTTACTCACAGAATAATGTAAGTGTGGTAAGTCGCCCGTTGAACGGGCGACTTACTCTTGTTAATAAAAAAAAAATTGCAACTAAATAGGATTATGATCAATTACTATATATTCTGTTTTATATAAATTTAAAAAGAAAGCTTAAAAATTTGCATATTATATAAATTTGCCTATTAATTTTTTTTTAAAAGAAAGCTTAAAAATTAGTTTGTTTGGAAGAATTTGTAGAAAGAACTTGTTTGAGTTAATGAGTATTATATCAATTTAAATTTAATCAGTTAATATTAATGATTAATACATTTAATTACTTAAAGAATATAATCAGATTAATAATTTGATTGTTAATTTTTAAATAAATTTAATCCGATTAATAAATTCAATAATATAATAAAATTGATTGTTAATTTTAAATTTAAAAGAAAGTTATAATTGTAGGAAAATTTTTTTATATGTAATTAAATAAATGTTTTTTTGAATTATTAAATATTTAAATGAATTATTAAAGTTTTAATAGAAATGTTCTAAGTAGACATTGGATTTTTCTGTTTTAAAAAAATAATAGATGCACATGCTGCTTGTATTACTTAATGAGAACATTGGATTCCTCTGTTAGGAGATGTCATTGAAAGCATTGGATTCTTATGTCATCTAGTTGTACATGATTGGACAAATCATATAGCTGGCTATATCTAGTCCTAACAGATAGACTATAAAGTTAAAAGGTGCAATAATATGTTAATGTATATTTTGGCTGCATATGTTTACACTCTCCTATTTAAAGAGTACATACATAGCATATGCAGCATTTTTGTTAAGTCACTCAAAATAAGTTGGTCATATATGGAGATCATCAAAGGAGTACCCAACAAAGAAAGATTTGATGAAGAAAGTCGTAGGATTCATGCTTCTATAGCACGAGCCGGTGATACTCCATTAGAGCGAAAGGCGAATGCAAATGAGTTTTTTCGGTGCTGTCTCCACAAATGGTCAGAAGAAGAGGATGATAGGCTCTGGGCTATACATGCTGAGTTGATCGTGGTAAAACTTTTCAGCACTAAAAATTTTTTGAATGCTGCAGGTTGGAAATCACTTGAAATTAGGTTCAGACAGGTTAACAGACATTTTGTTAGCCCTCACTTCTTACAGATGCGATACCACGAGCTGAAACGCCACCGAGACGAGGGTTATTCACCACCAGATCTCGACTGTAGTCACCTTGATCATGAGCATGTCATTTTTTATAGTAGTTGGTGCTCGAGATATGACAAATTTATTAAAAATTTTTACAAAGATCGGATGAAGGAGGTAACAATTGATGGTCAGCTGAGAGAGTTCTTCAAACTTGAGGATTGACAGGACCTACAGTATGAGTTTGAGTTCAAGATGAGGTGTTGTCCAACACAGTCACAGCTCCAATCACGTATGCATATGCTGCTTAGGAATTAGTACACTTGTAGCATCGCTTATTCGATGCCATCTTTTATATTTTCATGCCCGTCGTACTTTATATTTAGCAGCAAGAGTGTCTTTTTTTTTAATATGTTATGTTATTCTGTTTAAATCATTACAAAATAATTAAGCAAACAAGAGTTCTTCATTGCAAATACGAAACAATTAAACAAAATAGTAGTTTCATAGTAGCACAATAAGAAACATAAACAACAAAATATAACTAAAGCAACTAAGAGATACATGATACAAAAAACTAATGCCTCCTTTTATGTCGATGTGGAATCGCATCAGTGCCTGGAGTAAAATGTTGAGGTGCTCGTAGTGGCCTGGTACGTAGATGACGCTGGTCCTGATCACTAACATCTTGTTGAGTAACTGGGGGCTCTCCCAAGGAAGAAGGTACGAACTGAGGTGTGGAGGCGACGTCAAACTCAGCTGCGAAGTGGCTCTGAGAGGGACCACTGGGGAGGATCCACTGGGGGCTTTAGCACGTATAGTGTAGCCCAAGAATGAAACCATGCTAAGTACTGCTTCACCTTATAATCATAGTCCAACCCAGGAATCTCTCTAGTAACAATGTATGCTCTCCTGCTCTCCCATAGTGCAATACTTGCCTGGTGATATAATGCCCAATCAGTATCTGACTTACCACGTCCATCAACTCTTACAAAACTAGGATCCATTGGCATGATATCAGTTGAAGGGCAATATCCAAATTGTCGTAGTACTCGATCAGGGACATGCCACTCAACCCTTTTCCAACTGATTAAAGGAACTCTGGAGAGCCAAGTGTCCTGACCTGAAGTGCATATCTCTGGAACCTGAGCACGAATCTCTACAGTGTATGGTTCCCATATTACATGTATCATTTTTATATAACAAATTATTCGTCATAATATGGAACAAATATGATTAAAATGTATCAATATAATTATACTTAACATACCTGACTCTCCAGTAAGCCATCAAGTTCATCCCTGTATGTCATAACATTTCCTACTGGTACCTCCTGAAGTCGTTCCTCATTCCACCTATTAATATTTATTAATACATTAGCAATAAAACTAAAATTAAATAACATAAATATAATAGATTACCTTATTCCAACACTCAAACCATCAAGCTGAATAGGAAAAGGTACATGAAGCCGAGGTCTTCCAACATGCAGATGCTCCCAAGACCATATCTGTAATAAGTGGATGCAACCTGCAATGTTGGCTTGTTTTGGTCTAGTTGCTTCAGATAGCTCCCTATACAAATGAGCTAGTACTGCACCTCCAAGTGAGTATGTCCTGAATATTGCTATATCCTCCATCAACAGCAAGTACTGTAAATAAATTTCAGAGCCTGAAGTGTCTGGGAGCAGGTGACATCCAAGTATAAATAAAATGTAAGCTCGCACATGCCTCCAAAAATCCATCTCAGATAGATCAATGTAGGAGTCCCTCCAAAAACTCCACCTCAGCCACCTTAGTGGAACACATGTCTGCGCATGTGCCTGGCCCATCTTAAACTTCGCTGTAATTCGTGGATTGAATGGGTCATGATACAAAACATCTGGGTTCGGATGCTGGCCTAGTAAATCATCACAACAATCTGGCCAACTCAACCATCGTCTGCCTGATCCAACAACTGGGTGTCCAACAAAAGAAGGTCCATCAATCTGTATCCCCAATATCATAGAAACATCCTGCAACGTAATACTCATTTCACCAACTGGCAGGTGAAATGTATTCGTCTGTGGCGACCACCTCTCAACCAGAGCTGTAAGCAAGTGATGATCCATCCTCTTATACCTCATCTGACTGACACTGTCCAAACCCACAAAAACTAAAGCCTCCATGAACCTAGGGCAATTGATGGGCCACTCATGGACCATCAATAAGTGTGAAGCAGCCTCCAATATAGTGCCCTGTAAATAATAAAATTGTTGCCATATTTGAGATTATTTATTTGAACAATGAAGCAATAACTAATGTATATAAATTTACCTGCTCAGGATGGGCTGCTCGGTGGCTGCCTGCAAGTGAAGAAATGCTAGGTTGAATGGTATGTACAGATGGCTGTGTGGATGCCTCCACACTAGAAGGGCGCCTGCGGCGCCCGCGGCCCCTATCTTCTGCGGCTGCCATGAAACCTGGTAGGAAAATGAAATGTTAGGAAAGCATAAATAATATAAAATTTTAATGACATTAGCAAAACATAGCATTTTTAATATGAAAAATAAACAACTTATGAAAATAATTCTTGATATAAAAAACTAATTAATTTTGGTTCTACAGATAATGAAAAAAAAACTATGAATAATGAAAAGCATTCTTGATATGAAAAATTTGAAATTTAAAACTAACCTAGTAGGACAAGTTGCTTTGTTATGTCCTACTATGCCACATGCACCACATTTTCTATTACTTTGACCAATTCTCTCATCCATTGTGTTTCTAAAACGGTTTGTTCTTGGTCTCCCAGAACGTCTTCTAAAATTTGGGGGTAGGAGTGGATGTATGCCACTTGATGGATCATGTTGTGCCCAAGTAGATCGATCTGGAATATTATGAAATGGATCAGCATAAGTCATCTTGTAATTGTCCAAGATGTAGTATTGTGAGACATAATTGTAGTGATTTTGTCGTAACACTGATATGCAGCTAACTACATGTGGGCACGGGATATGATATATAATAGTCTTCCCACAAGTACAAATGCAATTTTTATTGTCAACTAAATCAACCCTGAAAGACCGAGATGACATGTCAACCACTTGAAACTCACGCATATTTATTCGAATGGGTTGTGGTAACCTACGTGCTTCTTGCTCGATCTTTCGCAGTGTTGCTTGTACTCTTGGTGCAAAGAGGCTGGTTGCATCAAATTCGGAACCCTCTAGCATCTCATTTCTTCTCAAGTGTAAAGACACAATATTATAATATATTGATGTAATCAACGCTTGAATAGGCAAACCCCTGGCTCTTTTAAGAACTCCATTAAATGACTCTGATGCATTTGTTGTCATAACTCCATAACGAAATCCACCATCATAGGTCAGAGCCCATGATGTGACATCACGCTCTACCAACCACTGGTGAATATCAGCCTTCACATTTATCATATCTTTCATGCACCTATCAAATATCATTGGGTCGTCAGTGTTCCCGGCCATGTACATCTTCTGGCATAGAAACTCAACGTCACCAACACCTATTCGACGTACTGCTTTTTTAAAATTTTCCCGTAGGTGACGAAGACAGTGACGATGTGCAGCATGTGGAAAAATTTCACGACAACCTCGCACCAAACCAGCGTGCCTATCAGAAATAATACATAAATCAGGTCGGGTGCTAACAATTGGAAGTAGTATATGCAACTGGCTCAAAAACCACACCCATGAATCAACTCATTCTGATTCTACAATTGCAAAGGCGAGGGGATACAATCCATTGTTAGCATCAATTCCCACAGCGGTTAGTAAAGTGCCTCGATATTTGCCTAACAGGAATGTGCCGTCAAGGCAAAGTACAGGGCGACAGTAGCTCCAACCTTTTATCGAAGGCCCAAAGGAGAAAAATAATCTCTCAAATCTGTGATTCTCAGACGTTTGTATCTTATAAACGGTTTCGGGCATTGAAAACACAACAGCGTCCATGAACAAATTTATGGTTCGGTACGACTCCTCCCAGCTACCAAAAACTATTTTCACAGCTTTTCTTCTAGCATCCCAAGCTTTCATATATGAAACTTTTATGTTGAACTTTGCTTCAATTTGACCGATAATCTCTCGCGGCTTGAGATCCATATGCCTTCTGATACTGGGCAATATGAAGTAGCTTATAAATTGTGAATTACATTGTCTATGTCCAGTCGTTAGAATCGGGGTTGCGCAAGTATGTTGGTTCTTCATGGAAGATATTTTCCATATGCCCCCCAGACGTTTGCTCACCCCCGCATGCAATCGCCATATACATGGTCTGTCTGACCTGCCACTCTAAGCACAAACCACTGTAAATTTCTGTCTATTTGAAGCTACAATGACATACTCCACATTATTTATTATTGACCAACCCTGTAATGCAAACTGAAGATCCTCTTTCTTGGTAAAACACATACCCTCCATCAGTTCAATTGGAATTGAAAATTCTTCCTCGACTTGGCTACCAACATAAGCCTTATCATTTGCTACATCCTCATCCCATTCTCGAGTTGATGAATATGCCTTCACAAAATCATTGTTTACAGTTATTCCTTCTGTAGTGCCAACATTCGTGAAACAATAACGTTGGACCATGCTATGGATTTCAGGATTCATATCAACATTAACTTCATCTAAATGATATTGTGAGTCATTTTCATAATCATCAGGATCTGGATCACTTGATCCACTACTCATTGTTTCATAACCATCATCAACATTAACAGATTGTCTCTCAGAAGATTCTGGAATGTCATGGCAAAAACTTCTATGCCGGTCACTTCATCACGTACAAAAAATATTTTGAACAATTAAAACTTTCTCAGCCGATTAATTTTAATTTAAAATGCATTAAAATAAACATATATGAAAACTTACTTAACATTTTGCGGCATGAAACTTGGATTGGTCGGACTGTATTCAGTCACCCCGTCGAAAGTGTATGTCTCGTGCATGTGAGATGTTAGTTGCTCAACAGCTATATTTTCTGTAGTAATTTCTTTGACCTCTACATAAAGTAGAAGTATTTGCCCAACTACATGTGATAACACCATCTGACACACCTCATCATCATCCACAACCGAAGCTATGAACTCATTCCCCAAGGGTAAACGACAAACTAAGTTTACTGAGTACTTCGACGTATCATATTTTAGGGATTTCAGAATTCTAATCTTCAGTCGCTCTAAGTTCATATTTGCAGATACTTGCAACTGCCGATAACTACCCCCAACATATGTTGGTGAATATTTATCATCTAAAGACAAGTGCCCACCATACATAAGAATAAAGGATGCTCCTCGTCCAGACATTGTTGCACTACTAAGTATAGTTTATGATTACCTACAATTACCCATACACAATCTTACTATACTTGAACAAATAAATTCACACATAGGAATTTAACTAAATATATTTAAATAGATATTTTTTTATTCACATTTAACTTTCTATTTTAATAGGGAAAACCTTATATCAAAATCTAACCCTAAAACGAACATATGACTTTCGTAGTCATATTTGTCAAAAATATTCGTGCTGTCTAAGAAACGAAAGGAATTTAACAAAAAATATCCTTATATTAATTTTAAGATTTCTTTAATACAAATTTTATTCAATTATATGTCAGAAAATGTAAAAAAAAAAAAAAAAAAAAACCACAGTCCTCATAGAAAATATGTCAGAAAATGGTGATACAAAATTTTCTATTTTTGCTTCTGTAAATAAAATTTAAAAGTTTAGAACTACAGACTATTTATATAATTAATTGAAATAATTATCTGTAAATAACTTAATGAATCAAATGGAATAGAAATTGAGCTCAAATCTGTTAAATGGAACAAAACTATACAATTAATTATAATTAAAGCTTAATTAACATTATTAGATGTCAAATGTGGAAAATACGTCTTCATTTTTTTTTAATACGTCTTCATTAAATTGCTAATTTATTATGTGAATCAACTATTAGTTGCAATCTGTTTATTAATTTGCACTTAGATTTAAGCTTAATTTGGGAAGACCTTCTTAATGTTTCTTAAATAATTTTTAGTATATAACTTTTGTACTAAAAAGCTGGTTTAAGAATCAATAAGAAAATCATTCAAAAAGAAGCCTTAGTTTGCTCTTTCTTGTGTATTATTTTATTTTTTCCCAAAAAATTTTCATTTAATATATGCTCAACATATTATATATCTCAAAAAAATGTAAATCTACATTTGCCTAAAAGAATCCTAGCAAAAATTAACTTCTTTCCACAAATCAAAAAATTTCTCAAGCTTATCCTAAATAAAATACCACTTTGCACACACAAAACCTAAATCTAAGCACTAAAGGAATCCTAAACTTCTAAAATAAGTCATTCAAATGAAAAAAACCACTAAAGGAAAGAAATTTAACACAAAAAATGCAAAAAAAAAACTCCTAAAACATCCATACCTCGCGGATTTGCCCGGATTCGCCGAGAGACGCCGAGACGAGGAGGCAGAAACGAGCTTTTTAGGGTAAGAAAAGGAGTCTGCGCGGGTGATATAAGTGAAGGGTAAGTCGCCCGTTTAACGGGCGACTTACTTAAAATATAAGTCGCCCGTTCAACGGGCGACTTTGGCGAGTTTAAATTTTTTTTTTCCGTTGGTTAATATCTTAATTATAATTAATATGATGCTTAGTTTAAAAAATTGCCCTTTATCTAAATGGTTTAGAGAGGACCGTATTAAAGTTTGTGGCACACCGCTGAAAGAGGATATGAATTAATGTACTATTCATTTTTTTAAAACTTAATTCAAATTTTTTTTATGAAATAAAATACGAAGTAGCATAAGCAATTTTCTTTTTTATAAATATGATTCAATCCTAAATATAAGAACAACTACTTAAGAAAAGAAACTCTCTGCTCTTGCTTTACAGAAGATGGAGAAGCCTTCCTCCTTTAAAGGATAATACAAGATTTGGTTGTAAACAAAGACTATTTTGAACTTTTTGTTGAATTATTTTATCAAGAGAAAATTTAAGTTGTTAGGTTGTAATACTAATCATTTTTCACATATCATTCAACTAGGACAAGCAAGCAATAAAATATGCAACAAAATAAATACAAGAAAGTAAAAAAGAATACAAACTAATTTATAGTGGTTCACTCCCCCTTCTTCTTCCCATAAAATGGAGAAACCTCACTTCTACTCCCTTTAAGGCAGAGAAGCCACTCTCCTTCTCATGTGATGAAGGAAACCTACAACACCTTTATTCTTGAAAGGTCACTTCTCCCTAGTCTCCTCAACTAGGTCTAACTCTTCTAACCAAAACTCACTAGAATTCTTCACATAAGATTTTTTACAACACCCCAAGAAAAGCGAAAAAGTTGGACATGGCAACCATATGTGAATCTCTCACTCACTCTTTTCTTCCATCCCAAAAGATCTCTCAAACCCCTCAAATCTCTCCTAAAACCCTCTTGAAAGCTTCTGGTCCAAAAGATGTTACATGCACTTAAGACAAGTTGTCAAATTCTTTTAAAAAGCTCTAATAATTTCTTATTTCAAAAGAAACCATTAGTGGGCTATTTATGTAAATTGTTTTATGATTGTAATGCTTGGTCAGAAGATTGTATAGTATGATTAGAGCAAAAAGTTTGAAAACTTCTCTAATTTATTGGCTTATACAATATATATTGTACAACAAAATAAGTTCAAGGCTTTGATTAAGGATATTGAATCATCTTGAACAAGATATATATTTGTTTAGCTTGAATAATATGGATCACGCGTATAGCACAAAACATTCTTTTATTCAACTCCTTGATTTCAGGTCCTAAAATAGGCAACTATTTAACAAATAATTAAAATTCATCTATTACTAATTAGGTTCATATAGTATGAACTATTTAAATTTTAAATTTACATATTTTGGGTAATGCATAAACTGGCCATTTAAATTTCAAATAGCAAATTATATAATATGACTTATTTTTTTAATTTTATGTTAATTTAATATCATTTGATTTTTAAAAATTATCATAGTTGCTTCTTGCAGTACAATAAATATCATACATTATGATTTGATCTGCTTGATCTTAAAGTGTTTTGAGAAAGAGATATCCATTCAAAATTAAAATGAATTCTATCCAATCTTTCCTATAATCTATAATTGGACCAAGTAAACTAGGAACCAGAAAAACTAATATCCACAAGACCAAATTCTAAAATCATGTTATTAAAGTCATCAATAGTAGAAAAATTAGAATGGGAGCCACCAATTCTTTTAGATGCATTGCCATGCGATCCTACAATCTTTAGTGCATTTAGCATAACAAATAGGTCTCATAACCAAAATATTTTTAATAAAAAAAATGCACTCAATGACTTATTTAAAATCAACAATAATAGAAGGTTAACATCATCTTTTGAGTATAACTAATTTTTTTATTAGGATTAGCATAAGAAAATTGAAATCCCAATTGATGTTGACAAAGAAAAAGTTTAGACGAATTAACCAAAGGTTCAAGAAAAGTCAAAATAGAAAATTTATGAATTATATAGATATTGCGAATACAAGATCTCGAAATAAGATTTCCCACACCCCTATCATTCCAAATGAGACTTAATCATAAAAAAAAAGATTTGTTAACGACTCTAGTTCTTGTAAATCTAGAATTAAATGCAAGCAATTCCATTTTTATTATTAATATTATTAGAGGGCCACCTTTAAATCCTCCAATGAACCATGAATAGAATTAAACTTAAGAGTATTGTTTGGCACAAAAATTAACTCAACAACAGATTGTATTTTACCTTCTTCCAAATTTGAATTAGTTCTTTCAGAAGGACATTCCACTTTAGAAGACACAATATCAACATTCATAGTAACCTTGGAAGAAGGATTCTCATTACAAGCAATTGGGTCTCCCTCCACACCCAAACTGATAGAAAGGAAAGATGAAGAACGGATAGGAGAATTAACAGGAACCTCATTCAACATCTCATTAGAAATCTCCTTTCCCATGATATTATTACCCAAATAAGTATAAAAAATTGGAGGAATAACAACAACAAGATCTAAACCCTCAAAATTTTCTTTACTAGTTTGATCAACAAAAGGAACATGAAAATTAGCAATATCAATGGGAATAGTATTTTATGAATTGGAGCACTCAACATTATGAACATTATTGTTGGAATTCATAATAATATTATTCGCAATATCATTATGCATTTGTTTTTTTATTAGCCAAATTTTAATTCATCAAATGAGGATGCAAGTGATATGATGAACTTTTCATATGCCCCAAGGATTTATAGTGGTCTTAAAATTTAGAGAAATATTTCAGAATGACTTTATGGATATACCCAAATTTCTATGAATCGACCCAAACATAATTGAGATATTTTTTTATCATATCTAATTCAAGAACGAAACGAGCTACAGAGGGTTGATCAAGTGCTAGAGGCAGTAACACTATCAATTTGGAGAGGTCTACCAAATAAAGAACTAAAGCCATGAAAAATGAGATGAGAAATAAATGCGAACACAACTTAGGGAATGAAATTCAAACAAGAATGATAGGAGATTCAACAGAAATATCAAATGTCAATGACTATTTAATCAGCTTCATATAACAATTGTTCACGTAATAGGCCCGATAAAAAAATATTATATTGTACTCAAGATTGTTAGAGAGTATGTTTAAAAAAGTCTCCAGAAAGCTTAAGAGAGAAGAAAATTTTGTGAATGGTGACCAAAACAAGGTGTCGGAGATGAAACTTTCCAACAAGAGGAAATTCAAAGGTTCTTGCAAGCACTTGAATTTCTTCTTCATAAATTCAAAAAGCAGGCAAACCATAGTGGGTATTGTGCTTTAGATGGATAAAAACAACCAAGGCCTCTTTAAAGGACTTGGACTTGTTCTCAGAGACTAAGAAACTAATTAAGATGTACATAAAGTTAATGTTAATATTTTATCTTCTCATCAATCTCCTTAATTAATAAATTTAATAAATAATATTAATTAAATAATATGGTTGGGTGACTAAGCTTTAAACATAGAGGAAGGAGTGAGAATAGTAATTGCTAATTTATAAAAGTTGTGATTAAATTCACATAATTAAAAAGAAAATATAAGAATAAAATCCTATAAGACAAAATTTATTTAGTTATCAAAAAATTTATTTAATTATGAACAAAAATTAATTATTTAAAATTTCATCTCAATAAGATTTTTAATTACAATATAACTGTCACCCATATTTATTTTTCTTTTCTTTTATTTTCTTTGTGCTAAATTTTTTTATTCATTCATTAAAATTTACATATCATTCTGACAACTTTTAATATTGATAAGGACAAGTAAATAAAAATTTAAATAAATGAAGCTAATATAGATAAATAATAAATTTTTATAAGAACCAATCCATTTTTCCTTGTTAGAAATAAGCTTATCTCCTTTAAAACTTATGTTTGCTCTGCTAGGATTTTTTTTTTTTCGCCCTAGCCACCACGCCTCCCATTATCCTCTGGCTCTGCTAGAGGTCTACCACCTTCCTTCATGGAATCGTCTCCCATTCTCACTAACTTTCCCGCTCTCTCTGCTTCCTCTATTGGTGCAAGCCCTCCTCCCCAGCGTAATTGAAAAAATATTGTGGTTTCCATGAACTAATCCTCTAAAGACCTTCACCTAATTTTTTACCCATCAGAGCAAGAAATCATCCAATTTTCTAGGGAAAAACTCTCTAAAGGTGCTCAAGATTGGAACTTATGCTTGGTCAGTTACTCCATGGGTTGCAGACCTTTCTATGAAGCTTTGCTTGGTGCCATTCATAAACATGATCTTTAAAAAGTTTGTTCCATCTACTGATAGTTTCTTTCTTATTTGCTTCACTTCTGTTGAGGATTATGACATGGCTCTTTTTAGAGGGATTTGGTTTTTTCTTGGAAATCCATACATCTTTAGAAATTCTAACCTAAGAGAGAGAATTTTTCATATGTGCCCATTTGGATCAAAATACATGACCTTCTCCTTGCTTGCTAAAACTCTGAGTGAATCTCCATAATAGCGAGAAAAGTAAGAATCCCTTTAGATGTGGGTGCCCTTACTATGAAAAAAACCCATCTCACATTTGCCCGTGTAAGTGTGCAAGTCACTAACTCAGATACTTATCCTAAAGAAATTCCTATCTTCTTAGATGAGGATGTCTTCAATTTCATGGTCCAATACAACTAGAATCTATCCTCTTGCCAATACTACAAATCCCTATATTTATTTCTATTTGCTTTATTTGTCCAAGCTAAAAGACACCACTGAAACTACTATTCTCCTGCTCCTCTGAATAATATGCATGCTTGGGGAAGAAGTTTCTATAAAAGGCCAACAAACTGAAATCACTCTACCTTACCAAACCCCAAATTGAACCACTCCAGCTCGTTCTCCAATCATGTTCAACCCATAATATATGTTACACCACCTTCTGAAGATTCTTTGGCTCCTAGAATTCCACCCTCTTAATCTCCCTCAAAATAATCCAACATAGACCACTTTCAACCTCTTTAGGAACCTATTCCTGTAAGCTCCAATAGGTTGCCTTATGTGGTGGTGCCCACACATTTAGCCACTTCTATGGAACCTAGTTTCCCAACCACACTTAATCTAAATTCTCCCACATATGAGGGGAATCCTAATATTCCTTCTCAGACTCTCACCATGGAAGCCTCCACTAGGGTTATTTCTTCTAACTAGTTTTTTATTCTTCAACAATTAGAGATCAATCATAATGATTATGCCTTCGTAGAGCATATAGCCACTACTAAAAAGGTAGTTAATAATATTAATCAAATATCAAATACAAGCATGATATCTAAGTCCGCTAGGGGGAGGCATAGCAAGAAACCCCCACACCTACCTAAAGTTTAATGTCTCTGCCTTCTATAGCAGTTTGGAACCTCAGGGGTTTCAACAGTCTTGGTAAAGTTATTATTGTAGACATTTTATTAAATCTTTTAAATTGGACATGCTCTGCCTTTTGGAGAATAGGATTCAGACATCCTCTCTTCAGGGCCCTTTCTTTACCTTCTCTCATGCATTATTGGCCTCTAAAGATAGCTGGAACAATTTTGCACTCTCCAAATTAGGATGCATCTAGATAAAGTGGTATTCTCAAAGGCTGAATTTCATACTAGTCATTATCATCGCTCAGCTTATATCTAGTATCGTGACATATAGTAATAATTTTCCTTTCCTTCTCTCTATGGTTTATGCTTCAAAATCTACTTCGAAACACTTCCTCTTATGGGACCAATTAAGGAGCCTTGCAAGGGACCAACGTGTTGCAAAACTAGATTCAAGGATTATAATTTTAATAATAGCAAACATTTCTAACATTCTTATTTTCTTACTATTATTATTATTGTACATATGTTTTAGTTGCCTTGCTACTAACCTTTCAGGTCCATAAAATCAATTGTAATTTAAGCTAGCTCAAGATTGGATAGATTAGGACATAATCAGACTGTAAGTGTAATTCCAGTTACTTTTTTTTGTTTTCTTGAGTCAAATGTAATAAGATGGATCCTAATGCTAAGTAACCTTACATCCACACTTAGGGGGAGAAATTCTATAATTTCAATGGTTTTTTTTTTTATTTTTGATCAAATCATACAGGATGATCCCAAATCATCCTAGATGATTAGTTGAAATAGAAATCCTAATTAGGGCTCCTATATGTTAAGACAGACAAATTAAGCAAATCATCCTAGACGATAGGCTCAAATAAAAAAGAATTAGCCTCCAAACTCTTTTAGGTATGATATTATTTTTAGAAATCATACAGGATGATCCCATATCATCCTGGATGATGCATTACAATCATGCCTAAATTAGTAGGGTAATTAAGACAAGTAATTAAGGTTTGACTTATCGATTATATTGTCTTGGATGATCACAGGATCATCCTAATTGATCAATTATAAAAATCTTAGTTTTCTCCTAAATCACCTGGGTGACCATAATGATTTGCTAGACGATATTAATATTTTTGAACTAATCATACAGGATGATCCAAGAATTAACATGGATGATAAATTATATTTCTTTATCATCCAATATGTATCTCCTGGATGACCAGAATAATTTGTTGGATGATAATCACTGATTTTGAACTAATCGTATAGGATGATCCAAGAATCCTATATGAAGATATATTATATTTCTTCATCATCTAATATATATCTTCTGGATGATCAAAATGATGTGCTAGACAATTTATAAGGTTTTGAACTAATCATATAGGACAATGCTCACATCATCCTGGATGATCAAAATAAATAGTGTGTTCTAATCTTCTAGCCCTCCTAGATTGTTCAGGCTGAAAGTGCTGAAATACACTAATCATACAGAACGATCTTTGACTACAAGTTGCAAATTAGGGTAATTTTTTAGCCCTTCCTTATAAGATCTCTTGTTTATTCAACAAGAGTTCTTTTGATGCTTTCCTGACCTTAGAGATCTTAGAGAAAGAGAGGGAGAGCTTGGGGGGGGGGGGAGAGAGAGAGAGAGAGAGAGAGAGAGAGAGAGAGAGAGAGAGAGAGAGAGAGAGAGAGAGAGAGAGAGAGAGAGAGAGAGAGAGAGAGAGAGAGAATCTTATGAGGGAAAGTTTGTGAGGTGTTCATAAAGATTGCTCCAAGCAAAGATTCTAGTCATCTTCTCCATTCATCGTCCTTATCTCCTTGGTGTCTCTAGGAAGGTCATCTTTAGCAATCGATCAAGGTTCTCTGCCTACTTCAGAAGGAAGGAAAATAAGGTCGGGTTCTCTACCTCACTAGGATCGGTGGAAAGGAGTTTGTAAAGGCTTCTCTTCCTTGGTGTATGAGCAAAAGAAAAGTCACTGTGTTTTAGTGCAATACCCGGAGGAGAGACTCCAAGGAGTGGAAGTAGGTCAAGTTAACCAAACCACTATAAAATTCAGTGTATTCTTTCTGTGTTACTTCCACACTATACTTTTTTCCATATTAAATTTATGTGGTTGATTGTTTTTATTTTAAAATATTCAAAAAGATTTCAAAAATTTTTTATTTTATGTTTAAGCTTTTTTTTTAAAGACTATGAATTCAACCCCCCCCCCCCCCTCTTGCTTAGCTTCATACTAGTTCATAATGGCTTAACAACCCTAATGAACTTTCACAACGCACTCCTTGGATTATTATGGGTGACTTAAACTACTATATATATTCATCAGAGAAATTTTGTGGCTTTATTCTTTTGTATAATAGGCTTTGGAACTTTAACTCTATGGTGTTTGATGCTATTCTAAATGATTTGCGTTCCATGGGTCATTTCTTTACTTGGTATAACCAACGCATTGATAACACTATTCACATAAGGCTTGTCTGAACTCATATTAATAAGAATTGGGTGTCCTCATGCCCCAATTCCTTATACTCCATCCAAAACCCTTCTTTCTCTAATCACTGCCCCATTATTCTTCATTTTGGCATTCATCACCTTATAAACTATATATTCCTCTTCAAAAATTTCTGGACCAAACTTCATAGCTATTGGAGGCAATATTATATATTTTCTCTATCCTTTGTAATGGCAATCCTATCTTGGACTTATGCGGGAAACTTGAGAATTTCAAAAGTGATATCAAACAGAAAGATTGGGTGAATTCTGTTGCAGATCAATGGTTTATGATTTTGATGATAGCAAATATTTTTATTTCTCTATGACTGCCTTACGTACTAATAATTTAGGTGCGCACGATCAGACTGCAATTTCGAACCAGCTCAAGATTGGGTAGACTGGGTCTGAGTCAGTTTGTACCATTTTTCCTTTCTTGAGTCTATTATATTTGTTGTGGCTCATGATGCTTTGTAACGTATAAGAGTTTATGACTGTTCCCTAGAGTTTACTGTTTTTGGTAACATCGGCCTGGACGATATTTATATCGGCCAAGATGATCTGTTCAAAAGTAGAAACCATGATTAGAGCATCCTCATTAAAGCAGCCGTTATTATGCAAAACACATCATCCTGGAAAATTTTGTATCGGCCAGAATGATAGGCTAAATTCAGAAAGTTTCTGTCGCCAGATCTATTTAGAAATTACTTATTTTTGGACATCGGCCTGGTGGATCGGCCTGGACTATAAAATATCGGCCAGGACGATCCAGGATAATTTTTCCAAAATTTTTCTAGCAATTAATGGTGATTTCGTCCGGGCCGATCGCAAGATCGTCCGGGCTGATTAAGCATCGGTCAGCTTCATTTCAGGGTGATATTCAGGACGATTTTCCTCATATATGAACTAATCGACCAGGACGATATGCCTATCGGGCTAGATGATAATGTCGGCAAATTGCATTAATGAGCTCGTTTTGAGATCTTCTATTTAAGCTATGACATAACACTTTGTAAGTATCTTTGGCAGCCATTGTAGCTTTGTTCTTGTGGGGGAAACTTGAAGAGAAAGCTTGAAAGGGAGTGAAGAACGGGTGAAGTCTGAGAAAGGGAAAAGATCCTGTGAGGGGGGACTCAAGGGAGTGTGGAGGGGGATTCCACACGGTTGCTCTAGCAGGCTTACACCTTAATACCGTCGGATTCAAGGCTTGTCTCGAGGGAAGTTCACCAAAAAGAAGATCTCTTTGGTTTCAAAGGACCCGACAACTCCGCCGCACCGGGAAAGATGGAAGTGATTTTGTAAGGGCTTCTCCGCCTAGCTGTGGGGGCTAAAGGAGAGTCACGTTTTAGTGCAATACTTGGAGGGTGCCTCCAAGGAGTGGACGTAGGTCAAGGTTTGACCGAACCACTATAAATCTGGTGTGTTCTTTCTTATTATTTACTTCCGCATTTAATTTCCACATTTATTTTATTTGTGGTGATTTTGGTTTGTACTTTGCTTAAAGTTTCTTCTTTACCAATTCACCACTCTCTTTATTTAGCCTTGGGCAAGTTTTATAGGGCTTAACATCCCTAACGAACTTTTTAGTGCCATCAGAGCACTTTCTAATTCTTCTATTTAAGAATCTCATCTACCTGTTCTTCATCGCATGCAAGCTGACTGTTTGGACAATATATTTGAGAACCCTTTAAATGTAAAATAGAATGTCAATCTCAAGTCTATCAATGTGAAAGTCTCTGAACTTTCCTCTATGATTACATCTTGGATAATTCAGAGAGCTAAAGCCAACTAGATGTCTAATAGGGAAGACGGTCTTAAGTTCCATTATGCAAAAATTTGGGGGAGAAGAGAACCAACAATGTTGTTGCTATCCATACTGCACCTAATCCTCAAACATCTAAATTAGAAGCCATCTCTTTTATTATCTAACATTTTCAAAACCTCTACATTCCAAACCCACCTTCATTTACTAACATGAACCATTTTCTCGCACGTAACACACTCAGCCCATCCCTTGCTTCTTCTCTAACTAATAAAATATCTGATGATGAAATAAAATCGATTATTTTTTTCTGGCTCCTCTACTTCTGACCCGAGGCCTGATGGTTTCAATTTCCATGTCTAAAAAATGGCTTGGCATATTATTGGTCCAACTGTTTGTATGGCGATAAAATCTTTCTTCCATAAAGGGTATCTCCTTAGTGGTGTTAAAGCAATTTCTCTTATATTAATTATTTATACCAAGCATGCAACCTCATATGCTGACTTCAGGACTCTCTCTCTTTGCAATGTTCTTTGCAAAATCATCTCCAAAATCTTATATAACAGGTTGAAGCCCATTATGCCTATGATTGTGAATGATAATCAAGCTGGGTTTATTAAGTCTAAAATATCTGTAGATAACATCTTACTAGCAAATGAAATTCTTAATTATACCTGACGTATGGGAGGTAGTAGCTTCTTCTATGCTAAATTGGATATTAGAAAAGCCTTTAACATGATCTCTAGGAAATTTCTCTTTGCAAGAATGGCGCATAAAGGTATACCATATATTTTTTCAATGGATGAAAGTTTGTATATATGATGTTAATTTCTCTATTGCTATTAATAGTGCACTTGAAGGGTATTTCTCTTCTTCTACTAGACTGTGTTAAGGGTGTCTTTTAAGTCCTTACCTTTTCTGTTTGGTCATGGATGCTTTCTCATGGCTTATTGACGACAGTGGTTTTGAAGGTATTTCTTTGTAGGGTTTCTAATTAACTCATATGCTTTATGCAGAGAACCTGCTGGTTTTTGGCAAGTCAGATATCTCTAATTTCTCAAAGCTTTCTAGCTTCCTTAACATTTTTGCTAATGCTTGGGGTTTTTCAAGTCAATTTTAAGAAAATCTCTCTCATTCTCTCCGGAAACTCACCTAATCAAGATGTCATATACCATGCCATTTCTCTTTTTAATATTAGTAATTACATTACAAATTTGGAAATTCTAATATCCATTAGAAGACAAAAATTTCTAATTATTTGCCTCTTGTAAAAAGCATTACGAGGAAACTTTCAGGTTGGAAGGCTATCCTTCTTTCATTTGTTGGTCGTTTATAATTTATTAAATTCACTATTTTAAATTCCATTGCCTATTGAATTAGAGCCGCAATTTTACCTAAAACCATCAATAAATCTGTGAAGAAAATATTCTCCAATTTCTGTTCTTTAGAGAGGCTATTGCCCCTAGGAAATTGTGGATGATCTCATGGGAAAATGTCTGCAAGTCCAAAGATAAGAGTGGCTTGGGTTTTCCATCTATTTATGCATTGCAATTTGATTATCACTGTTCTACTTTTAGTAGGATGTATAATCGTGACAATCCTTTATCCGCCTGGCTATCTCTCAAATACACTTTCCCTTGGAGGCCTCCTCCTGCTCTTGCATCTCCTTTTTAAAAAGTTGTGTGCTCTACGGCTGGCAAGGTTTCAAATTTCTTTAACTTTAGGTTCACCCCTCCCTCTTCTATTTCTCTTTATTGGGATAGCTGGTGCAATAGGACAACCCTCATTCATACCCCACTTGTTGCTTCTTTATTGCAACAAATCCATCTTAATGCTCAAGTTAATATCCTCATCTTTGATTAATAGCTGTAATCTGTCTAATTGCTTTCTTCTTCCTATTACAAACATTATTCGGGATACTACCATATATGATTGTGCTAGTACTTATCTATTATTGGAGAATTTTGGAATTGGTTATTTAGACAGTTTCTTTATCAAATTTACATTGATATTCATCTGGCTCCATGGGCGAACCTTATTTGGCACAAACACATTGTCTTAAAGTTTTTGGATTTTGGCTGGATGTTAATCGTGGGAGGTCTCAAAATAATAGATGCTTTAATTAAAAGAAATATTCATTTGATGCCTCTTTCCCCTTGTGCTACTCTTGCAATGGTAGTTCTTGTGGATCTTATTTCTGGCTCAAGTGCACTACTTCTTAAGCCAACTATTTTTCAACTTTTGGTTTGGATATAAGAACTACCCAACACTTCCATGGTTGTCAAGAATATCTTCCTTCTTATTACTTGTTACACTATCTACTTTGTATGGCGGGAAAGAAATGACAAATGATTCAATAACTTCATGAACAATTCCAGCACAATCACTATTAAGATTAGGAGAGTTGTTTTCTGGACATGACCTTTTGGATATTCTGTAATTTCTGGGCTTATCGTTTTTGTTCCAATTTTTCTGTTTTGGCCTTGAAGGCTGCTATTTGGGTTTTTGTTGCACAAGACACTGATGTAAGCCCTCATATGGTCTTTCTTTTGGACGATCTTATGGAAACCAAGGGAATTCAATCCATGCACACTTGTCTGACTGAATTTTATTTATTCTTATATTTTGGGAGGTTTTCGCTCCTTTGGGTGCGTTTTGGGGTTCAGTTTTTACAGGTGTTAAATGATTTTGGCTTTGTTCAGATAGCTCCCTTCTTTTGTAGAGCATTTTTTTATTTCATTTCTCACAAGTAATTTTGCTATTTAATATACGGGCTTTGCCTAAATTTTCTATATATATATATATATATTATATATATATATATATATATATATATATATATATATATATATATATATATATATATATATATATATATATATATATATATATATATATATATATATATATATATATATATATATTATGGGGCTTCTTCCCTCATTTCCTAATGGAATAACGCCCCGCCAAAAAATAGACCAACTTTGTGGTCTTGAATGGAGAAGAGGATTTAGGTTATATATATATAAGAAAATGAGATATGGAAGAAACCATATTGGGTTTTTTGTACATTAATTGCCATTTTTTTGGACATTTAGGCCATTTAAGGCAAACTCACACACACAACGCATACATAAAGACTCGAACTCTAGACCTCTTGGTTGGAAGCCTAAGCTCTCAACCAATAGGCCAAGGAGAGTTGTGCTTAATTGCCATTTTCATGTGCAAGATATCTACATCAGACATTTTTCCACTGCAAGAATGAGACGACAGTAGACACAAGAGTAAGAAAGATAGCAAAAGCAGCAGCAAAAACAGAGATCGCTTTCCATGGATTCCTAAAGTAGGTATGTTTGAGGTATGCACAACAATTATTGCACCTTCTTTGGCAGTACTTCTCCACTTCCGACTGCACATCCCCCAAACGCCCACCCTGGTCCACTATCACCTCCTGGCTCATCCTATTAAACAAGTTTGCAAAGTCCTCGTCACTGCCCAGCCCATTTTTAACTATTCCATGTCGATGCAGCAGCTTCACATCCTCAGCTGAGTCCACCAGCGCTCCCATGAACGCAACATAAGAAGAAATATCGCTGCCCGACTCTGCATGGATGTGTTCGAGAGCCACCATGTTGAGGAACACGTATTCTGTACTGTCATCCACTATTATTTCTGGGAGGGTGAGGATGCCGTGCTTTGAGTCAAAGCTGTTTGTGGTGAGGGCGGAGGAATGGCTCCGTCTGAATTTAATGCCAGCCTCACGCTGTCTTGCGACGGAGCGCATCACAGGAAACTGGGGAGTCACGGTGGAAATAAACAATTGGCTACGACGATAGATGTCCAAGGCATGGAAACCATGAATGCATCTTGTGAATTCTGTAAGGTCACCTTTGTTATAGTAGATGCGCGGCACAAAGAACTTGACGACTAGTTCCGTAATAGTGCGCTCGGCTTCCTGCTTTTATAAAAGTATGTTTAAAATAAATTTGATCAGACATAAATCTCATTATATATTTATATTTAAAATTTCAAAATATAAGCATTAATCATTTGAACTATAATTTTCAAAATATTTGTAGTCATGTTGAATGTCTCAATAAGATTAACCAATCAACAACAAAAGTGATATGAAGTAAATCTAAATGAGCCGGAATAAAACACTTGAATTATAATTGAATACTTTGTGCCACTAATTTTAGGCCCAAATGATCTTTAAATCTCGCAAGTTTATAGTTAAGTCAATGATGTTCATAGGAGAAATATAACAATCACAAAATTATTTAATTAATATATCATTAAAGTACTTAAATGTTTAAAAAATGATTTATGTACAATGGAACTAATACTAGTCGTCTGATTCAGTATACCCTATTTTAGCTATATTGATGTAGCATTGTACTATTAAAAATCTTTGACTAGCCCCACTTTTTATACCTAAAGTGAAAGCATAAATCATTTTCTTGTGATTCAATAGAGCTAAAAAAAAAATACAAAACAAAAAATAAAACAAAGCTCTTTCAAAGCAACAACCAATGGACTATTGCCATCGTACCACTTCTTTTTTATTAGTTTCATTGGACAATCACTACCAAATTACTGTTTTAAGATTTTTTCCATTCGACCACAATATCCTTGCTAAGATCACTTGAACATCAACAACTAACTATGATTATTTAACTACCATTTAATTTCTATAGTTGTTCAAGACTATGATTCCTCAACATCTTTGCCTAATTAAGATTCCCTCACCTTTATTACACACTTCAATTCTCCAAGCACCTTTGCCTGACTATGATCTTAAAACATCCAATTACCATTGCCACAATTTGGTCAACCATTGTGAACGGACAACAATCCTCTAACCATTATCCCTCAATCACGGTCCTTCAACCATTATTGCCTAATTATAATCTTCTAAAAATTGTTTCTAGACTACATCTTCCAGCCTCTAGCCTTCATCGCTTGACTAGTCTATTAAACATATTCACCTTACTATGATCCCCCCACTCCAATCACATAGCTATAGTCCTCCAACCACTATCATCAGAATGTAATCCTTTAACAACTATACCCTAACTATTGTCCTTGCATTGTCATCAATTTAGTATAATCTATTGAACTTTATCACTTGGCTACTTTAACACCAAATTACTAAATCACCTTCCATTGAAAATATTGTCAACAACTCCATCACCCATAACAATTATATATACCATTAACATCAACTCTAACTTCTAATGCCAATAAAGGATTTTTTTTTTATTCTTTTTTTTTGGACTTCCTTCCTCCAAGGAGGATATTTAAACAAACAACAAGTAATATCTTAAAGGTAATTCCCATGTTAGAGTTTCTCTTCTAGTTTCATAAAAAAAATACATTCTAAAAGTTATATCTCTACTCTCTTGTGTCAAAATTTTCCCTAAGGATAGCTAAAAAGGTTTAATTTGTAATCAATAAAAATATTAGTGAAATCATTTTAGCTTAGTTAAGCCTCATGGATTTTCCATTTTCTATATATTACATGAAATTTAGGTTTATCTTACAATCCATTTTTATCTATTTATGTGTTCAATATTGATACAGTGCTAAAATCTGAATCTATCTTTATTTATTGCCAAGAATGTTATAGAATGCAATAATTTTGCACAATCTCCAATAATTGATTATTATTGAAGTGAAACTTTTAATATAATATTGAAAGGTCATTAACATCGACATCTTGAGTATTGTTGTAATGGGAAAATCAAAATGACATATACTATTTTACTAATTAGGAAAGAGGCTAGGAAAGTAAATATTGGTAGGGAAACTTCCATTATACCATCAAATGGACTACATATTATTCATTATGTTGGTCAAAACAAAAATTCCCTTTTGTCAACCATTATTACATTAATTTCAAGGAAAGTATATTAGATTGTGGGCAACATTAGCCACAACCTCAAAGGAATGTTCTCATTATTAACTCAGGCATAGTTATAGCTAATAAAGTTATTCCATTAAATATTTAGTATGAATCTAAGGTAAAATTAATGGAAACTATTTTTCTCAAAACTTTAAGAAATATGATAATGAGAGCCTTAAGTAAATTTTAAAATGTCCACTTACGCTTCTATTCTTTATGCAGGTTCATACACATGACCTTGAAAGTATAGAAAATATCAAAGCACTAAAAAAATCCCTTTAATTTGGTATACTTGTAGTATTTGTTCCCTCCAATTAAGGTACAAAAGATCTCAGAGGTTTTGATTTGACCTTATTCATATAAGCCATGTTTACTAACCAACATATTTTAAATAACCTTGGATAGGCCAAATAATCTTTGAAGATTTTTTTCAATCTCTTCCATAAGAGCTAATGTCATTAATCCACTCTTTAACTAGTAATCTCAAATAGGTCAAACATCCCTCATAGATTTCCCTTCTTTTCTACACAAGTTAATAACATCCAGCAATACTCTTAAGAAAATTTTAAATAAATCAAACATCATCGATGGATTTCTCTTGATATCTTTTAGATAGGTGAACTTTATTGAGTAATAGTTTTATAAATAACCTAACATGTTCAAATATTCTTTAAGGGCTTCTCTCTATTATAATCTAAGAGCTCGAATTTGTGTTTTGATGATAAAAATATGATTGGATTGTATTTAGCTTCTTTTATGTTTTAATATTGCAAATATATTTTGTGCGTACTAAAATTGTAGGTTCAACATACAACAAGCATTGTCAGAGAATCAAGGCTTATGATTGGTAGTTTATGTTTGATCTATGTAAGAAGTTGTAATTTTAGTTTATTTATTTTTATTTCTTGGGTGGAATGTTTGTAAAGGTGTATGTTGGCTTAGCAATTGTGCACACACAAACTAATGAGTGAAATTGAATATTAAATTTTTTTTAATGATCATACTAGATGATCTGGATTGCATTATAAGATTTATATAATGAAAAATTAATTAGAATATTTAATTAAATGAGAAATATATTTTAAAAATTAAATTAGTCATATTATATAACCACATAATCATACAAGACGATCAATAGATTCTTAAGAACACCTGTCGTTCATTAAATTAGGGAAAATTGAATTTTATTTTGTTCTCTTCGTACTATTTGAACCTAATCATATTATATGATTTTTAAAATATTAACTAATTTAATCCAGTGATTAATTAACAAAATCTACTTAATTTTAGTTTTTGTTATTATATTGTATGAATTGAATTGTACTGTAGGATCAATGTAGATGATATTTTGTCATCCCAAGTTTCATCCTAGATGAACTGCATTTTGATTGAACAAATCGTACTGTACTACTGTTCATTCGTATAACATGATATTAAATGATTGTACTGATCCACTGGCAATTATATAATACTAATAAGAAGAATTGAACTGATCGTACTATATTAACTATACATCATATAATACAAATAGTGTAGATTTAAACTAAATAGATTTTACTAACTGGTGATCATGTAGAACCAACAAGTTGAATTATATGTATCTTATTATAGGATCTTGTGATCATCACGTGAAAATAATAACAACTAATTAAATTTTTATAGTTTTTTTAAGCTCTCTATTTAATCTTTCTTGTTAGATTTTGTACGAGTCTTTTTGATAATTCTTCTGAGAGAAAGCTTGAAGAGAGAGCTAAAAACATGGAACAAAAGAGTGAAGTTTGTGATAGAAGGAGAATATCCTTATGAGATACAAGGGAGTGTGAGAGAGAGTTTCACATGAATGCTCGAACAAACTTCTCCTTGAGTTTCTCCATGCATCAATGTTTGTCTTGAGAAAAGGTTAGGAATGAAAACCCCTTTGGTGTCAAGGGTTAGGCTACTTCGCCACACCAGAGAAGGTGAAAGTTATTTGAGATTTTATGTTTTCACCAAGATGGTAAAAAAGATTCTATATTTATTTCTACACCATGAAAAAGCTTCTAGGTACTTTGTCTTCACTAGGAGGGTATAAAATCTTCAATGTTCTTTGCCTCACTAAGAGGGTGAAAAAGATTATGATACTCTATTGCATCGAGTTGATGAAAGAGATTGATGCAAGGCTTATTCATCTTGTTGTGTGGGCTAAAGGAGAGACACTAAGAGTTTAGCCAATACTCAAAGAGGAGGACTCTGAGGAGTGGACGAAAGTCATAGTTTGAACAAACCACTATAAAATTTGTGTTTGTTCTTTATTTATGCACTTTTCTTTTCCGTAATTTACTCTCCTACAAATTTATGTTGTGAATGTTCTGATTAGTTTGGATTCATTTGGTAAAACATAAATTTTTTGTAACTTCATCTTTTGAATTGTTTACAAAATCAAAATACAAAAATAGTATTTGACTTGCTTTTGCATTGTGAGATCCAATTTTAATGTTAAGTTTTAAATTGGAATTACGTTTTCACAAAAGAATTTTTCAAAAAGAAAATTTTTAAGAAAATATTAATTTACCCCCCTCTTGGTGTGCCTTGGGCAGTTCAATGAGGTTTAACCACCTCGCTTGAACATTCACTCTCAATATCTTTCACGATAGGTTTGGGTTTGTGGTGGCACCTCATACCAATAAATTAAGGAAGACAAAATTTTTAAAATGAATTCTTTTTTACCTTGCTTTGGATAAATAAGGAACTTGGCTAAAACACATCAATAAATTATCATTACTATGTCAAAATATTAATCAAACTCAAAGAATCAGGCATCTAAAAATGCTTAGTCTCCTATAGGAGGAAAGTTTCCCCAATAATTTATCATTAATACATAAAGCACTATAAATTCATTATTTCATGCTTGAAATTGCATATATCTTCCAAATGTGTATTAATACATAAAGAAATATACATTTCTATAATTAAAAATTTTTATTTCAAATCCATATACAAAATTAATACGCATACTGATGTCCACACACTATTCATTCTTGATGGTTTTTTAAATCATAATATAGCTTTCAATCTCTAGAATCAGCTTCTAATGAGTGATATCTTCTAAGTTATTGCAGTTTCCATTGAAGTAACATTTACATAAGCTACAACATCTCTCAAATTATTCTAACAACATATAAACCAACTCCTTTTGCAATGGAATACTAAAGGCTACTCATAGGGATATAGGCATATTACATGACCCTCCAAACTTGAAATATGCATTATAGGTACATTATCATCAATAA